>RCHF01000101.1:0-44804 GCA_003987895.1 Neonothopanus nambi
CTGCACTCCAGATCCTCACTGTCTTGTCCAATGACCCAGACACAATGTGCTTTCCATCTGGAGAGTAGGACACTGAATTTACTGACGTATGATGTACTTTGTGAGGGTTCCGCACATCCTGTTCTGTATCTGCACTCCAGATCTTTACTTTCTTGTCATACGTCTCAGACCTAATCTGACCTTCAAACGCCGCGTAGGCTACAATATATACCAATATACCTGTGTATATTTGATGAACATGATACCTCCGATGTATATATTAAACATACTGATTGATCTTCAAGTGTTTCATATTCTTCCTGCTCTCTTGTAATAACTCCACCTCCTCTGGCATCATTGTCAATATGCTAATGTAAAGATGTGGAGTACTTTCTGCCAGGGGCAGATAAAATATTGAGACAATTTTAGACATATCTCCTATTGTCTGTAGGATAGATATGGTCTAAATTGTCTTAGACTATGTTGTTTTTCTGGAATTTATAGGTACATACCTTGCATTTGGCTTCCATCTTCCTTATAATGTCCTGCATTTGTGATACTTCACCCATACAGCTCAAGCATTCCATCCAATACACAACCATCTTGCTGTTCAGAAACTCCTTTATCCTTTTCCACTCTTCATCCTCTTCTATTTCTTTAGTCAGATGCTGTACCCAGTTCTGGCAGGAATACTGCAATTCCTCTGAGATATACATTTTCACCCGATCCTCCATAGTTGGGTTTTGGACTGCTGCATTTGTAATATGGGATGATTCCAGCTTGCAGATATTGAATCTAAGCTGCTCTTCCATCACATCAAAGCATGATGATGCAAGTTCTTTATGATTTTGTTCCACATTGATATGAATTTGACTGAATTCTTCCTCATTCAGGATAAACTCCTGGAATGATAGATGATGCCTGATTTTGCTCTCTGCATCTCTATACAGGACTGCCCCAAGTGAGTTCACAATTCTCTCCACTAAATTGTTTCCTGTAAGCCTTGTCAATGCTTCAATTGTCAAAGGCTTTTGTAGCACAATAATTATTCCAATTATATGCTTATATTCTTCCAGATCATTTTTTGGATCTGGAATACACTCCTCCAGCACAACCTTGTATAAGTCATATAAGTGATTATATGAATCTCTTCCAGACTTAAATCCTGATACTGTATTTGTTAGGATCTTGAAGTTACGGAGCAAGTCTGGGGATTGGCAGAGGAACTTCCATGCAGTAACTGCCCAGATAAACAATGAGTCTGCAGACGATGCTAGTGACACCACCTGATCTTCTGAAAGAGCTTGTTTTACTTTTTCAGTATTTTTCCATTGCTCCTTGAAGAACAACTCAATATCCTGGGTAATTCCTTCATCTTTTGAAAGATCCATGGCTTTCTGAATATTAGGTTGATCTGACACAAGTAAATCCTTGATTTCAGGGTTTGGCCTGCTTGTGATGACCATATAGATCCAGTCATGCTGCATACAAAGTTTCAGCAGTCCAGTGAGAAGAGATCTACGGTCATCTTCTAAGCCCCATTCATCCAGGCCATCAATGAGCATTGCAATCTTGCTATCTGGCTTGATTTTCTGACTCTGCAAGCTAGACAGAGGATTTTCCAGCAAATTCCTGATTTGGTTGGCCAGTCCTCCTGCTCTATCTAGCTCAGAATCCTTGACCAGGGCTTCTCCATATTTAGGAAATTTCAATGCAAGATGATAGGCTAATGTAGGCACAAGCACAGCTACATCATCCTTCCTGCTCTGCCTTGTGCAATGAAAGCTTATAGCAAGCTGCATGTTGTTCAACTTAGGATCTCTCTTCTGCTTGATTATCTCTGTCAAGGAGCCTATCATAGAGCTCTTTCCAACTCCTGCCATTCCATAGACCCAGACAACTCTGTGGCTGAGCATATTATCAACCAAATCCTGTAGTGCTTGAACTCTGGTCCCTTCCATGCATTCCTTGTGTCCAGGATGAGGCTTTGGATCTAGCTTGAACTGGAGCTCTCTTTTGGACTCTATAGTATAGATCAGCTATTGAGTTCCTCTTCAATACCTCAGCTATAGCTATTGCAACTCACCTTGAGACAAGACAAACAAAGCTACTATTTGGTTAAGTGCCAACTGGTAATTCCCTTTCAAATTATTAAATTTTCCAATGTATTTTTCAACACTGGCTGATAAGCTTGCAGAGGATAGCACTTGTTCTGATGATCCACTTGTTAGATGAATTTATGTGGAAGGTAGAACTGGTTCCTACCTAGCATATTTTTCCTGCATTCTATAATGACACTTTGGAGAGCTTCATTCATCAATGAGAGCATGTCATTAATGATGCTCTCCAATTTCTCAGAGTGTTTCTTGATTGGATCAGCATCTTGAATAAACTCAAGAATATCTGCCATGGAGCTAAACAGTATGAGTATGGATTCATGACATTTAGCCTGGGTCTCAAGAATCTACCCTCATAAATCACTTTGCATAACAGGACAATAAATATAGACTTACTCCATATATCTGTTCAGCTCCATTTACAGCTACCTGGACATATTTATTCAACTTTGAAAAGAGATGTAAGTTACCTGTTGCTAGCTGAAATATAGTGTAACATACTCCACTAAGAATCTTGGCAATGGACATGATGAATTTAAGTCCAGCCTTGTACTTTCCCATCTTCTCCAGGACACCTGCTTTGGGAATAAAGCTACCCAGAATGGTGTTTAGAGATTGCTGTTCAGGAGATGAGATGTAGAATAGTTCATCATGAATACAATAACTCACACTAGAGATAGTTAAAGCAATATTAATCCCAGCATCTTGAACATTGAAGTCTTGAGTTTGCATGTCATGGTCTATCTCACATTAGTTAAAGATTGGATGAAGAGATCAATTCTTACCATTGACCACTGATCTGGCAAGTTTGTCAAAGACATCCTTATTTTCCAGCTTGCTTTGAAAGAGAAATTTGTTGGGATGCAAGAGATGATACTCCTTGATCTTAATGTCAATGGAAGAAGTGGCATTGACAGCACTATTTTGAATGGTAAGTGATGATAGTCAACAGATAAAGGCAGACCATACAAGGGACCAGCATTCAGAATCCACTCCACTTCTTTCACTGCCAAAAGCTTATCTGTCTTGATCTCTAAGTCTTTCTCACTATTGTTGTCCAACAGTTTGACATAAACCAGTTTCTTCTTTGAAACTTCAGTGAAACTAGCTTTGAGTTCTGTATCATGTGATCAAGCATTGAATTATTTGCTTGCATAATCTGAAATGACATACTCTCAATTGTGAGGTACAGCCTATGAATCATATATCAGATAATGCCACAGTGAAACTTGAATAACACACTTAATGGGAGGTTCAGTGTTTGCTCCTTGATTTCCTATGTTTGTGTCTTGAATGTTTGAGAGAGACATGTTTAAATGGCTTTGAGGTGAAAAACAGGTTTCGATCTGTTCTGGATATGAGATGATGATAGTACAAGACAAAGAGTACTTGTTGACAGGTGTTTCTATCCTGGGAGCTGATGTGAGATGATGCCGGCTTTTTCCATGAACTCAAACCTTGAGGCCTAAGGCCCCATTCTGTAAATTGAGAAGGAAATTAAAAGTGTGATAAGACAACAGTTTTCCCACCAAAAAATCATTTTTTGATGGGTCCAGGAAAAACATTTCTTTAATTTTTCTTCTCAATTCGCAGAACGGGGCCTTAGAACGAAGCAGGAATGAGGTTTAGGATCATAAGAGCAGCTGTTGATGTTGATGCGGCAAAGCTGCTGACTAAGAGCTGTATAGCTAGCCACACAAAATTCAGTCGGAGTTTGAATCAACTTGTGCATTTTCTATCGAGCAGTTAGACTTGGGGCCTGTTCAGCAACAGTTTGCATTTAGCATTTACTGGTATATTTCATGATTTTAGCCCTGTAGTGCCCATTAAGTTCCCAAAAATATCACACAGAAAATGTGTTGACAGTCAGTCAAAGCTGGATATGGAGACCCAGGTGGCTACCTAGGTACTGATTCCGGTACAGACATTTTTCCTTTTTCACTCTTTCAAAATGGTCTCATTACTTACTAAATCTTTCGATCCTCGGCTGCGCATTCGTTCTCTCTCCTTCTACTACTTTCTACGTCGTGTGGACAGAGAAGTTTTTTATTTTCCCTTTCCCCTTTTATATGCACAGCCCTTAAATAGTACACCTGAAGCTCGATCATCTGTGGCAAGTCAAGCTTCAATAAAATAGCTAGTCGGATAACATCACCCTCAGTTTGCACCCTACATTTGGTGTCTACTGAGGGTGAGCTAACTTTAACCTTTCATACCTGTTCTTTACTGATAGATCCTCTGTAGATTGTATACTTAACATTGTCTTACAGGTACATACTTAATTTTATACAAGTTTGCACCCTACATTTGGTGTCTACTGAGGATCATATACTTAACATTGTCTTACAAAATGTTGCTCCTGACTTAAAAGATGAAAATATATGAAAATATACCAGTAAATGCAAAATGCAATGTGTTGCTGAACAGGCCCTTAGAACTACAAATATTGTTTCCCTTTGCTTGCTACCACTCATACTTTGTAACTTTCTTGCCTGTTGGTTGGCATAAGAGATCTATATTAGGTTCAGAGCTAGATGTCCAATTGCCAAGTATTCATATTTGAGTGTTAAATACACCGATATTTTATTTTGGTCAATTTCCTGTCTGACTATAGTACCAGCAATAGTTTGCTACTAGTTGACAGAGCTCAAGCAGCATGTAGGCTACAAAAGATGGTCTCACTCAAAAAAAGTATAATAGGGTACAAGAAGTCAGATACTTAAAAAGTACATTGGAATATAGAAAAGATGTGAAAAAGATGGGAGAAAGACTAAGTTATGAAAAGTTAGTGAATAAGTTAGAAAAGCTGAATGGAAAAGATCTTGAAAAAGTTCTGATCAAAAAAAGTTAGAAAAGTGCCCAGAAAAGACAATGTATTTTTACTGATAGGCTAGAAATCTCACCATCCAAGTCAAGATCTCCAGTAATGCCGCATCACCAACTTGGGAGAATTGTTTGTTTGTTAAACACCGCCATGACACTGAAAATGAGGTTTCTGGAATCAGAATTACCTTGCTTGCAAGGTTTCTCGCACCACCCAGCCGTTCCTCAATGGGACCCAGTGCCGGTTTCTCCTCCTCCTCCTCCTTGAATTGCGTGGGAACCGTTTCTCCTGGAAAATAAATGTCAACAAAGAGCACTGCCACCCAACGCCAGGAGTGGCTGACCGGAGGTCGGGCACAGATGGCGTCTGCAAGACCGTGTTTTGCAAGTTTCTAGTGCTTCATTCGAGCTCTGCTCACTCAGTGATTGTTTTTTTTTCTGGAAGAGTTTGCTAGCACTTGCGCAAATGCTTTGCGGAAGCGAGGATCGAGAGCAAGCTCCTACTCTCAAGCAAGGTTTCTGCCGACGGCAGTCGGCATTTTCCCTAGTGAGGTTATTGGTCGTAAATTATCTGCCTACATGATAGACGGCCACCAGAGGACAGGACAGATTGGCCTCGTCGACGTGGATTGGTCGGAGGGCCGGCCACGTTGACCCCACGTTGATTTCCGGGGCGTCAGTCCGTCACGGCAGTACTCGTAAGCTCGTATGCCAGCCAGTTGCTGCTGTAGCATGTACCTTGAAGAGCGTATTCATCAGACTAATATCCATCGATTAAGTATTTCATGCTTTTGCGAGGTCTCACTCTTGGCACTGCCGTAGCGACGCATCGATACCCTCAGGCTCTGGACTTATGAATTAATTTTCTAGATTATCGAGCCTGGGTTTAGGTACTACCTGCATTGAATTGTATGCTTGTTCTACACATGAATAAAATTTGGCTAAACACTTTTCAAATGAAAAGATTGGGTACTGTAAATAAAAAAAACGGAATGGGTAGGAAGACGGGTGAGCCGTACTGAACAGGCCCCCGCGGCCCCGCCTAAAGGTGAATTACACAAATGACTGGGAACGAATACCAACGGACGAGAACAGTTCCTCCAATTTGTATCTCCCACACGATACATGAAATGAAACATATCCTTTACGGAAATGCTCATACGCCTCCAGAGCCGGTTGATACTCAGCCAAAATCGTTCGAACACGCAAATCAGCTTCGGCCGTATCGTCTGCAAGGCTTTGTAGAACTTCATATTTCGTCATCGACGGGTGTATCTGTCTCAGAATGGAAGCGAGGTTCTCTGTCTCCTGTGCTTTGTCTTCCTTGTAGAAAGACATCACATCGCTGAAAGAAGGGGTAAGGCATCTCAGTTTACGACAGCTACACTCGAGTATGATGGCTTACTTCATGTAGTTGATATAGGTCTTCATATCAGGAAGACATTTGACGTAGACAGCAAAAGGTATGTCCTTCGGGAATATGAACATAGCATATGCATCTGCAATGCCAGACATGTTTCTGATCAAAATGGCAAAAGCATGAAGATTTTCGTTGAACTAGTGAAAAGATTTCATGAGTAAAAGCGAGGCCATCTGACGAAATTTCCCACTCACTGTCATGTCACGAGTTTGCAAGTCCACCGAGAGGGAGGTGAAGTAATCCAAGGTAGCTGTGACGATCATATTTGAAGCCAGTCGTCCGAAATGCCGCGGAGCCGCTAGCAAGACTCGAGCAACAGCATCTAGTAGCAAGTCTTCCTGAGGAAGCCCTCTCATGAAGCGCTCATTGAAACCACTAAAATGATCGACATTCGTCTCGAAGATATCGTCGAAGCAAGTCATTAGAGCCGTATAGACAGCGATATAGATTATCGCTGATTTGTCTTTGAGGTGACTGTACGCATTGGATGCTATGATTACTCCAACGCTGAGGTACCGCTCAAACCACGACTCCGAAATGGTTGAAGGGAGCTCAGTCGAGTGATTGTCGCAGAATAAGTAGTCTGAAAGCAAAACTTTCTTGCAATCGTTGTAGAAATCGACGTCGAGGGCTTTGCCTTCGAGTCGAATGCCGCAAAGAGACAGGAAGTTACTGAGAATTCTCCGTATCTCGACAGCATTGCGATCGACGCTACGAGCCTAGAAAAAAGATTGTAAGGAAGCATTTCGAGCATTCATGAAGAGAAATTGATTACCATAGGGCCATTCAGCTGCGTTGTTAGTTTGTTAGAAACATAGGGGACTGAGACCATGGTTGCCATTTCGCTTTTGTAAGTAGAAAAATCGAGTACGAGGGGTGTTGACTTCACAGTATTTCAGGTCTTCCACTACTTATACCAGCAAGAATTCTCAATTACCGATGAGATAGTCATGGAGAAAATCAGGATACCATGCAAGCCGTATCATTAACCCGCTGTTCCGATTTGAAGGAAACCTCGAAGCGACTCGGACGAACGTTGTTCATTGAATTCAGAGCCTTGAGCGCTATGTTCGTCGCAAAAATGGCTTCCGAGTAGAACGATTCAAAGGGATATTATTGCGCTTGAGCACTGACAGTGAGAATTTGGTGGATATGAACTCTATTTTGCAACCTCAGTGAACATAAAGGACCAAATGAAGGAGTAGGAAATATCATACCTCCTATCGATGACGATTCACGCTTCGAGCTCTGCGGTTACCGCAATCGATAGGCTGTTGGTCGGACCCGAGGAATGCTAAAATTATGTGAAGCTACAGCAAAGAGTGCGAAAATACAGCCTTCTACATGCTGAACCCGTTGAATATCAGGTCTTCCAAGCACTCAGCCAACATTCAGCTTCGAGTCGATGGGTCGTACTACTAATAAGTGATCACGACTGACCAAGAACGGAGCGTACGTACGTATAGCGGCACCATTGTTCGCTGAGAATAACTCGTCCAATTATACCCAGTGAAAGGAAAGATACATAGAAAGAAGCGTGTTCTTTACGGAGAAAAACGTACACGACAAGCGCTGGCTCAGGACGGTAACAAAGGTGTCCTTTGGGCTTTTCCTGCGTTCCGTCTTCCTCGTAGAGGCACATAATATCGCTGCAAAAGTATCACATACCTCAGTCTTCCAAGAGACGGCTCGTGAACAGCACAGGCAGGGACTCACTTCGGACTTGGTTCGAATATTCATATCATTCTTCATGTCAGGACGGCATTTGATGTGAACAGAAAGAGGAATATCTTTCAGGAACATGAAGGTAGCGATAACGTACGCATATAGTACGATGCCAGACACGTTCTAAGTTCTTGCAGATGGTGGCAGAAGGTGGCAGTATCGTGGAGGTTTTCATTAAACCAAAATGAAGCGAAATCATGAAGGAACTTGACGAATTGATGAGTTCTGTGGAACTTATGAGTGAAAAAGAACGCTTGGATGGCAGACGCAAAGATCTTAGATAGCAGGCTTACCATTGAACCGTCCAGGCTTCAAAGTTTCAGCGTTACTTCAGCCAATCTGCCAACGTTCCTTTGAATCGGGTCCAAAGAACTGTGTACGCATTACATCGTGTGTTGAGAGCCAGATGTACCGAATAGAAAAAATCCTAGCGACAGTTCCAAGGATGCTGGTGCATTGGTGAAAGAGGACCGAGTAGGAACAAAGTTGAACAGTTTCGAAGGTCGTAGAGTCCAGGCCGCCGGGCCGCCGTTCCGAGACGAACAGAGCCAGAGTGGTGGCCATTAAAATTCATTGCTTCACAGATATGCATAAAGCACAGTGCTCGAATCGAGTCGAGTAAAACGAATATCCTATGTACACGAATGGTATATGTATTAAATATATGCTACGAAAATTTTCGGTGCTGTGTACTTCCACGAAATCCACGAACTAGCATCCATTGAACGGACGAGCCCAATTCGATGCTATACACACAAATCCAAAAGAAAGATATATCCAAACCATGGAAAGAATGTCGAATATCGTCTTCATCTCCTCATGTAAGTAACACAGTGTTCACTCCCACTCACACCTCAGCCTCAAATCCCTTCCCCCATTCAGCACCAGAAACGAACACCACTCTCCTAAGCGTCGGACACTGCCTAATCCACATCCTCAAATGCTTCTTCTCGTTCTCCGTCAATGCAGGAGCCTGAGTCCTCTGCTCCTCCGAATCCGAGTCAAAATCCTGCGAGTCTCCGGCGGGTTTACCGTGAACACCCGCACCTCTCACATCTTTCTGTTCTCCATTTCCATCCCCATCCCATTCCTCACCAGCATTCTGATCCACGTCACCATGCACACTCGCATTGCCCTCATGATTCCAATCAACTCCTGCCATCGAACTAGACACCGACGCCTCGGACACCGCAGAGAGAGCAGAAAGAGCAGTCATCTGTGAAGCTCGTTTGTCACGCTCATCTCGAGTTTGAATATCTAAGCATTTGCTGTTGACGCTGCCACCATGCTCAACAGGGCTGAATATAGGATCTTTCAAACCATGCCCTTCACGTTGCGGCTGGGGATACGTATACGATCGCTCCTGAGGTGTACCCGGCGATCTAGGCGGTGTCGGAACAGAGGCAGGGACGGGAGTAGGAAGAGCAGGAGGCTGAGGTTCCGAGGTCGTTCGTTTCGGTGCGCGCTTTTTGAGTGATGGGAGACGGCCTAGGCGCGCTGAGAAGCTTTTAGAAGATTTCGATGGGGAGGTGGGTGAGTGAGGCGATGGAGGGGCGGATAGAGATGACGACGTAGACAAGGACGCGGGAGATACCAAGGTATTAGAGGACGAAGAAACCGGCGAGGCACCACCACCCGGTGGTGTGAATGAATTCATTGTAGGCGTTGGCGTAGGCAGCGGTGAAGGTAACGGTGAAATAGGGGGCTGAGGGAACATATCTAACGATAGAGAAACCGTTGATCCCGTAGGCGTGTTGATATTCACCGAGTGGGTATCGGTACTGCGTAGATTAGACCGACTACTTTGGTGACTTAGTCTCGAGCTGGTGGTGTCGTCCATGTCCACCTGCGTTAGCGTCGTATGTGTTGCGTGCGAGGAAGTAGATGCGACTTCGGCTTCGTCAACAGAAACGCAGGAGGACGTGGACTCGGGTGTGCCGTCAAACTCCGTGGTAACTGTCAAAGCCGGTGTTGGCGCTGGTGGGGCTGACCGCGAAGGTTTCGGAGGCGGCGTGGGGGGTGATGAGCGTGCGGGTGGTGGTGGTGGTACTGGGGAAGTTGATAAGCGCATGAGGAGCGTCGAGAGCGTTCGGTAGCGAGGAAGTACCGCATGGATTGTTTTGTAGAGGACCTGCATAGGAAAGATAAGAGAGGTTGATTAGCAAGGTATACGGTTACGATGTCGGAGGGAAGGACAGAGAAGGGACATGTATGATTGCGTGCACGCATACATGATGAGCATCATCCCAGCCCAAAAGTCTGGGTAAGGGCACAGCACCGCCTACACGTATGCACGGACACGTAAGGTGGACACCACATAACATTCCACGCAACGTTTCATGCAGATATGCTCCGGAATATAATTTCAAATGCGATGTGAACATCTATAAAGCCAGATGCAAACCATATATGAGTTCCAAGGCGACTCTCGCCAACATGAACCCAAAGCCACCCCAACAGAATCAACCGCAGCCAGCCAACGACAGGAGACCCAAAAAAGAAATGGCGGAAAGCAAAACAGGACAAAAGAAGAAAGGGAGAAAGATAGTATAAACCACCGAAGCAAAAGGAGCCCAAGAAAAGCGAAAATAAGCAACACCCACCTCACCAGTCCTCTCTCCATTCCAAGGAACGGCAACTTCAAGCATTTGTAAACCTTCCTCATCCTCATCCCCATCTACCACATCCACCATACCGTTCTCACTCTCCCCTCTCTCGCGCTCACGTTCCCTCAGTCCTCGATCTCGCCCGCGCCCACTCTCCATACCCTCATCTTCACCATGTCCACCACCAAGCACCACCCCAGCCGCACCAAGCACCTTCTCCACCGTCCGCTTATCAACATCTCTCCCGAACACGAATCGTAGGTTTTGAATTCCCGCTGTTTCGCTGGCTTCGTTCTCATCCACATGCGTAGAGTTCGAGCTGGAATTGGAATGTGAAGAGGTATTTTGTTCGGGTTCATGGGCTTTGGAAGGCGACGTGGATGTAGAAGTGGATCGTTGGGACTCGTTCTCCTTTTTTCTTGCGCTACCAGTAAGTACACCAACAATTTCTCCGGGTCTCAAGCCCCCATAGAGTGTCCTGTCAATGTTCATGGTCACGTCTTTCAATGTGCGGGCTCTGCTCGGTGCCAGGAGCGAAACGAGAGATGGAGGCGCGTGGAGCGTTGTTAGAGAGGGAAGGAGGGTTGGGGAGGTATACAGCGTTAAATCAGGGTATAGCTTCGGGTTTAGGCTTGAGGGTGAGATCGTGGGGGAGGGTGAGGGTATACCATTATGAGAAAAGGAGGAAGGACTGGTAGGTGAGATGGGTGAAGGCGGGAGTGGGAAGTGCGCGCTTAGGTATGTCGGTGAGGGATATGAATGCGGGGAGAGAAAATTCATTTTTGTCGGCGTCGGTGTTAACATAATTGTCGCTTTTTCACCATCCTCCCCTTCCTTCTCTCCCAAGCCCTCCTCTTTCTGCTCTTCCTCCTCTCCCTCAGCATTCTCGTCGTCGTCGTGATCTCCAAGCCTGGGAAACCTAACCTCTCTAACATTCGTCTGTCCATCTAACCAATTAAATATCTCCTCCCTCTCCTCACCTCTCAGCCGCTTATTCAAGAAGGTGACCGAGCGCAGGCCAAAGGCCGTGTGGTGCCTGAGCAGCGCAATATCGAACGAAGGAAGGGTAAGGTGTGTGAGGTGACACATGTTTTGTAAGGCCAGGGTGAAAGTCGCTGTTGAGGCGTTGAGGACAGCAATCCGCGGGTCAGTGTTTATACTGTCCCCAATATCCTCTAGCACGAAAGAAGAAGGCCATTTGTCGCATATGAATGTCCGAGTAAAATCCGTGATGTCCTTCCGCGAAACGAGGAACCGATTGAGAGTGTCATATTTTGTAGGCTCGACCCGACGAAGGTCGAGGTGGGTGTATAGTACAGTTTGAGCGGCGGCGAGGAATTGTCGTGAAAGTGAGGACAATCCGGCTAATTTGTATCGGGGGAGGAAAGAGAAAATCAAGACCATGATGTCTTCTGGCATATCAGATAGCCCAAGCCTAGGAGGGGGTTTTCGTTTCCTGCCTAAACTCTGACTCTGGGTTTGTCCCTGACTGAGATTGGGAAGACTAGGCGTGCTTCTTGTCGTCGGAGTGGGAGTGATAAGCGACGGACTGGGCGCGACAGAACCTGGCCTAACAGAGGTAACGACAACAAGATTCGGCTGACTCGCCGCCCATCGCGAGGCCTTTTCGTACGACTCCTCGACAACAGCAGTAACCTTAGTCGCCTTCGTCGCACGGAAGATATATGCTCCCCCGCCTTCCATCTCGAGCTCCTCCGCTTCCTCTAACAAAGACGGCTCGAGCGAATATATCGACGGCGCGGCGGGACCTAGGTCACTTGGCCGGCGTATGTCATCTTCCTCCTCATCTTCCTCTGAAAACGATGAGGATGGACTCGTGTAGGAGCGGGTTTTAGTGTTGGCTTTGCGGAGATTCTCAACGGGTGAAAATCCTTTCCGAGACGAAGTCGATGCTTTTTTGCGAGGTGAGAATATCGTCGAGACGCGATTCATCAACGTTTTGGACCCTCCTGCCCCTCCTGCTCCACTGTGACCAACACTGTGCCCATGTTCATTCAAACTACTTGCCACACTATACGCATTGCCATGCGTCGAGCTTGACGAAATAGACGGTGCCCTGCCGGGCTTCCCCGATCCCGCAGTCGTCGGTCCAGTAAGGGTCCCAGTCGCAGAAGCTGATGTAGATGCCGTTTGTCGACGACTCAGAAAAGACATGTAGTTTTCAAATTCCTCCTTGTATTACGTGTCAATTCAGCCCAGAAAGAGATCTAGACGCCCTTGGGATATCAAGAGACAAGAAAAGAGAATAGTAAAACGAGTGTGGGAGTAGAAAAGAGAGAATGTGTGTTCTGTGCGAGAAAGTGAGTATGGAGCTGTATGCAGTCCTCGTGAGCACTTACTGGTCGTGAGTGAAAAAGCACAGTGTGTAGTTCCGAAACGGCCAACGGCTTCGCAGATGGAGAATCTGAATTAGCGTCCGCTAGAACCTCCGGTGACGCGCTAAAATAAATACCATTTGTCACCGTGTCAGTCCATGGTTACCATCGCGTTTCTATTCTGAGAGGCAATTTTTGTTGAGCTCAGCGGTCTGTTGGTACCCAGGCGTCGAGATTATTAGCAAAGGGTTGAACGGTATCCACGTACAAGGCTCCTCTGAATGGATTCAATATGAAAACGAGAACAGAAGAGGTGAGCTACTAGGTAGGTAGAGGTAGTACACGGTAGAGGCGGTCAACGTGTTACGTTGCTAAGTAGATACCGGAAGCGGGCGATTAGATAAGATAAACCCAGGCTATCCGATCAGGGTCAATGCGAAAGTATAGCTTGAATTTTGAAAGATGTCTGAATATTCAATATTCAAGGCTTTATTATACTGTGTCAGAAACAGCACGCATGTCCTACATGTTCTCCAGCAGACTTGGTATTGATGTAGCACCCGCAGCACCGCAGCACCTTCCCAATTTGAAGCCACGCAAACACGAACGCGGCTGATCAGGGTCCAGGAGATTTGCATTCAAGAAAGACTTGGATCTTTTGAACTGAAGTTGACAACGCTAGCACAGGCGTATAGTGATACATACATTACACAGGTTCCTTCCCATCGCTTTTCACTCTAATTCGATATACAAATGCTTACTAGCCACCACCGCTCTCGCCCCAGGAACTACCACAATCGTCTGCGTATCGTCAATAATCATCGCAGGACCCTTCACCTCGTCCCCAACATCAAGCTTCTCCAAGAGAAACACGGGTGTGTCGTTCACCCTCCCCATAGGCTCGTCAAAGTACACGCTGTGCTTGGAATCAGCTTTAGAAGATATGTCGACGGGCTTGATGGAGTTGCTAGACCGCAAACGGTTGATCTCGGCGTAGACAGATTCGCCGAGTGTATCGAATGTTTTGCCTATTCCCCGAACCTACCAATACAATCAGAAAAAGCTCCAATGAAATGAATATAATGAATAAACGAACCTTGATATCATCAACCACGACTGTCTTACCCTCCAACAAAAACCCAAACTCGTTCTTGTACACCCGTCTAAACGCTTTCATAAAATCCTCCCCACCGCCCTCATCCAACCGCTCTTCCGGATCGGGCAGAACCATCAATGCCGTATCAGTTCCTTCAAACCGCATGTTCAGCATCCTTTCTACGTGTACTCTACCTCCCTCGAACCCTTGCTTCTTCAACTCCTCTCGCACGCTCGCTTCGAGCTTGTCTAGTCGAGAGACAAGTTGTGGGCGGGTAGAGGAGGAGTAGAATGCGCTGGAGGGTTCTTGTAACTCATATGCACTGTATATGGGATAAAGATGAGGGAAGTAAGCGAAAGCCTCGTTTGAGGAAGAGAATGTATGCTTGCCGATCAGCTAGAGCTAAACCATAAGCGGACAGGATGGAGCTGTATCGGTGGATCAAGATGGTCTTGATTCCCAACAAGCTCGCAATCTCACAAGCGTGTTGACCGCCTGCGCCGCCGAAAGAAGCGAGGCTGTGGGTGCGGGCGTATGTTCGTCAATAAGAAGCTCTTCCAGGAAAATGAGACAACTTACACATGTTTCGATGTAGCATGGCCCCTCGCCTCGGTCAGAGCCCTGATAGGTCTGGCCATCGTCTCATTCGCGACCTTGATGAAGCTGATATACGCGCACAGAGAATCAGTATATAGCACCCAGATCAATACAAAAGAATAAGAAGCCTACCCATAGACGACCTCATCAAAGCCCAACTTCTTGCCTTCTCCGCTAGCCATCACACCCGAAGCATTGATCTCCTCTACAAGCTTTTCAAACTTTTCCCTCGAAGCGTCGACATCCAAAGGCTCCTTCTCGCTCTTTCCAAATATCTTGGGAAAATAATCTGGTATGAGTCTCCCGAGGAGAAGGTTTGCATCAGTTACCGCGAGAGGACCGCCTTTGCTGTCGTACGAGAAGCGAAATGTTAGGGAAGGTATATAAGGGGAAATAGGGAAGTGGCGTACCGGTAACAAGCGGGTCCGGGTTCTGCACCAGCGCTCTCAGGGCCTGCGGTGAACAATCCGTTACGGAAATTGAGACAAGATCCTCCACCAGCAGCTACGGTGTTGATATCCAATTGTGGTGATTGAATCGTCACGCCTGCCGTCGTCGTTTCATAAACAACTTCATACCGTCCGTCAAAGCGCGAGACGTCAGTCGATGTTCCGCCGACGTCTAATCTGCATATCAAAATCAGTCAAAAATCCAATGAAATGTCGCGAGGGGCAACGAACCCAATAATCGGCCTCTTACTCTCCTTGTCCCAGCTTGTTAGTGCATACCCGACAACTCCACCCGCTGGGCCACTCAAAATACTCTTCAAGCCAGAGAAATTCTGGAAATCCACCAACCCGCCATCACTACCCATGAATTCGACCCTCGGACTGCGTATTCTCCCATCGCGGAGCTTCTCATCGAATCCGCTGAAAAATCCGTCGAGGTAATCGCGTAGGATAGGCGTAAGGTACGCATCGGCAGTGGAAGATACCCCTCGTGGAACCATCTTAATCATGGGTAAAAGCTGGGATGACGCGGAGACGTGCGCAAAACCTATCGAGCGAGCGAGGTCGCTTACGAGCTTCTCGTGCTCTGGGTAGGTGTAGGAGTGGACAAAGACGATGGCTAGAGAGCGGTAGCCTTCGTCATAGAGTACTTGAAGGTCTTTCTTCACGCTTTCAGGATCTGGAAGATGAGGTTAGGATTAAAAGTCTTAAAGGAAGCTTTAGAAGAAAAGAACCTGGTTTCTTCATAATCCTCACAGCCTCACCCGACAACCCCTGTACAATCTCTCCAGGACCCTCTGCATCGCCCACTCCATCCCACCCTTTCCCTCGATAACCCCTCTTCACCTTCCCATTCTCATCGAACTGAACTGCATGCTCCTCAGCTTTCGGGTCAGAGGTGTACCCTACCAAGGTCACCCGCTCGTCAACTTCTATCACTGTAGAGTATAGAGGTGGTGGACGCCGGATATTAAGGTCAAAGATCTTGGGGCGTGATTGGTTGCCGATAAGGAGGAGATCCTTGAATCCGCGGGTGATAACGAGTGCATGTTTGTGGCCTTTACGCTCAAGGAGGGCATTGGTGGCTACAGTAGTTGATAGACGGATGTAGTCTGTAGAACTTGTGGTTGAAAAATTCAGGATATTTTGGGAGATTTCAATGACCATTAACGAACCTATTTTATCGGTTTGGAGGATAGACCTTCTCGGTATTTTCTCCCCTGTTACTATTTCTAAAACACGACGAATTCCTTCGGTAGGAGCGTCAGCGTAGTTTGCTGGATCCTGCGATACTGAGAATGAACTATTAGCATTGCAAGATGTCGATAACAGTTTTGAGATAGAAACGCACACAACTTCACGATGATGTCCTTCCTCTCATTAGGATTTTCTGGGTCCGGATATGAGCTACATATGTCGATAGGTGGTCAGAACGTTTCACGTCCGGGCAGATAGCGTTGGCCACTCACGCGTGGACATCGCAGAATGTCCCACCTCTATCGGCGCATATACGAATAGAACGGTCGGGAATAGCGTTTTTCTGCATCTTGATGATTTATCTACAATGCCTGTAGCCTTTGTGAACGACTTTCGCCTTTTAAAAAACCGCCGGAAGACATACGGAACTTTTCCCGCACTGATACGGGTGAACTCAGCTATCACAAATTTCCGACTCTGACAAATATATATTTTCCAGCTTTTTTTGAATCGAGTCAACGAGTGAGTTGCTGTATGATGCAAACCACAGGCAAGCTGAGCTGAAGCTGGGGGTAAGGTATCCGCTGACGCCATCATCGGTGACGATGAGCTCGTATTTGGCGGCAGACTGAGGTATAAACAGAGTGCGGGAAAGTTTCTCCTATTTTGATTTTAACACTCTTCCCTGCTTCTCCCTGTCCTAGCATCCACTTTGACGGACCAACTTCCCTTTCTTCGCCTGGACCTCTTGAGGCGAATCACATCTTACTTGTAAAAGGAGAAATTAAGACGAATCCTTCCGTAATTTCAAGTACGATAGCAAAAAATGCTTTCTTAGGTATCGTTCTTCCGGTGCTACGTCCAACATCTACTCATGTCTGATAGTTGATCCGTCAGACTTGATTGGCTATGGTCTGTAGACTCAAGTTTAATGTACGACCATACTGAACGGAGTTTGCAGTGGATTTTACGCATGGTCAGAACACTGGCCTTGGCCGAGGGGGAAGTCGCAGGTCCTATGTAACAGGGTTCATGCCCGACAAGAGTGGAACAATAATCACAAGGCTCTGCGGGAAATCTCATTTTACAGCTCTTCGTGGGCTCCGAATCCATTTCTTTCGCCCACGAGTATAGCCCAGATGGGTCAATGGTCGGAGAACTTGTGGGTACACCAGGTCTCGACCAATAATATTCTCTCTGCTGCTCTCCAACGCGTATCACTTCTTCTAATTAAATCGTCCAGAATTGCCCTTACCCTTCACATAAGTATATACATTGAAAATATTTACAAGTGGTCAAGGTCCAAAACCTAAACAATTGTGGTGAATCTACGCCCATTTGTCCTTCGTACAGCACACGGCTTCCTACGATTAGAAGATCGGCACCAATAATACGCAAGGCCTTCGACATAGGCTCTAACCCCGATGGAATTATTCTCCTCAAGCAAATGCTATCTGAGTGTGCCTATCCAGGAGCAATTCTATATTTTGTGAATAAGTCTTGCCGGTGTACTCAATTCACACACAACAGCAAAAGCTTAATCATGATAAGTTCTTTTACAAATGATTTGTTCTTGTCCCTAAAGTAAATTAGCTGATTCTTGTTTATAACCAGACGAACTATTTCTGCAAGCACTAGGAATTCCACCAGCCATGATCAAGTTTTTACTGACGAAGATCGCGTCTCTGATCACCATTCCACTCACCATTCCACTCGTCATTCCACATGCCCAAATTCTCCATTCCCCTGTAAGAGTCACTTCCTATTTCTATGTCTACCACGACGTAGTTCTGTTTCTGAAAGCGCCCAACAGGCTCCTAACGTCGACAGCAATGCAACTGAGATTTACAAGATCGTCGATGGCCTACTCACCTGCTGCGGCATGCGTATGGAAAGTACGCCTTTCGACGTTGAGTTCTACAACGAATGCAAAGAAATTCTCAAATCGAACTACTTCTGCACCGACGACCCAGCTCAGACGATAACAGAATCATGGTACAAACGATACCTTTCCGTTGGAGTGATCATAACCACGAATGCCTACGGTCACCTCGAGGATAAACCGGCAAAGATCTACATCGCGCTTTACACCACGTTGGCGACTTGTTTTGATGATGTCTTTGAGGCGAATGCCGATCATATGAGTGGCTTTAACGAGCGATTCATGAAAGCGTTGCCTCAGGAAGATTTGCTTCAAGATGCCTTTGCGAAGATCTTACTAGAGACTCCGAGACATTTTGGTCGATTGGCTTCGAATATCATCATTACTTCTACTTTGGATTTCATTACTTCCATGTCGGTGGATATACTCACTCATGGGATCAAAGTACGTGGTCTGAAGATTAATCTCGCGTCTTTCTCCTGCTGACAATAAGTACAACAGTTCAATAAGAACCTCCATAAGTTCGCTATAGCATGTCGGAACATGTCTGGAATCGCATATACATATGCTCCATTCATCTTTCCAAAAGACATTCCTTTTTCCGTATATGTCCAATGCCTTCCTGACATGCAGGTTTGTATCAACCATATAAAGTGAGTCTGAAGTCAATCAACCATCTCTGATCCAGCACTCGCTGATCCGTTATGATCCCATTGCAGTGATGTCTTATCCTTCTACAAAGAGGACAAGGCAGGAGAGACAGAGAATCTCGCTTCGATCTTGCGGCAGGTCCATCCCTCCATGACCAAATATGAAGTCGTCCAACGCCTTGCCGATGACATAGTAGAAGCTGACGCGCGCGTGCGAGCGGTTTTGGCTCAGTATCCGCCGGCGCTTGATGCGTATAATTGCTTTCGACAAGGATACGTTTCGTTCCATGCGTCTTCTGGGAGGTATAAATTAGATGAATTATTCACATGTGTAGAGTCAGAGCCTATTGCGTAGGCTTGGTACTTCTTTATTGAGATCCACTGGGTATTGTACGTTGAACGAGGATTTGTGTTCAGACCTTAGGCGGTCCGCAAGTATCTATCTCCGAAATAACCGAATCTAATTACGTAATTATGCCATTCACTTTAGATACACAAGACCGATAAATCCGACGACTTCTTGTCGAACATTACTCAAACATTATGCATTACTTCTGAAGCCCGTCTACTATTTATATTCCTCTTCCGCCTCATTTAGCTAATTGCCCTTTATGAGCCTTATGCGGACCGGCGCGATTGCATGGAAGCGAAAAATGCGTCATACGACGAAGGCAGAGGTTGTCCATTGGCGTCAAGCCCTGGACCCATCATGGCTCCAGGCTGGACATATTCATATGGCGGTGGATAATAACCTGGAGGCAATACGTGCTCGACCTGTCCAGCAAGTATTGCAGCGGGGGTAATTCGAGTGAGAGGGAGGTAGGGATTTTTCGAAGGAACTTTTGGCGACGCTCCTGGAGATTTGGCTTGCGAAGCTGGAGTACTTGAACGAGGGCTTCCGAGGTTGCTCGAGAATGAGCTTCGGAGAGGTTTATGTTGTGCTTGGGGCGAAGATACAGAAGAGGATCCAGATGCACGGCTCGGGTGGGCATTTTCGAATGCGAATGTCTGTATCATGTCAACCCTGCAAAAGGAGTCTTTAATGGATATTGGAGACGTGGGAAGGAAACATACAAGTCTTTAGGGAACCAAGTTGCGGCGTGGGAGACGGGCGGAGCACCAGGCTCCTTCATTGCGGCGTACGCCTCGTCATAGAGTCTGTCGCTGAAATTACAGAAATTCAGCAAGTGGCACATTTATGTTCGTACATGGAATAGCTCACAACTCCTTCAAGAATGCTTCCTTCATTTCTTCACCCATGCTACAACAGATGCTTCAATGATTGAGTGCTATGTATCTGATGGTACACGTACTTCGCAAAAGGCGGATACAACTGAGACACGTCAAGGTGGTTCGAGGAGCGGCTCATTTGGGATCAGGGAGATTAGGGACGAGGGCAAGTATACGAGGGCGAGTATTCCAATAGGTATGTGGGCTAAGAATCGCTCACTTTATACTCACGTTTCAGCGATCCACAGACGTTGGCATTCTGTGCACATTCGCCAAGTTTGCCTTCTGTGTCAACGCTACCACTGTTCTCGAGGTCCAAGCTATGATGGTATTAGGCAAAGCACTATCGGCCTTTCAAAATTAAGTGAGCAACCTCATTGCGTTGACTGTAAACAGAGGTGTGGCTCGGTCAAAGCCTTGGGTGGCAACAATACAACAACGGATAGAAGATTACCCTATGTTGACAGCGGACGTGTGGTATGTTCCATTCTGCTCATGCCACTCACGAACTCTGAACATGACTGACCCGATTGATGTGATTTTATCCAACCCGCAAAATACAGAATTTTCTTGGTTAAGTGTGTACATTAAAGGCTTCAGTTTGATCTTTCACGCAAAAGGGTAATCAGTGTAGCCTTCTGGTCCTGTCTCGTTGGGATTGTAGAATTTCTCCCTATTCGGAACGTTGAGCGGAAGATCATGTTCGAGCCGGTAGGGTAAATCAGGCTATACGTGATACGTGGTCAGCACCCAAGCACGATGTGTTGGTGGATTTCGGAATACACCTACATTCGCAATAAATTTCCTTCCGTAGGCAACTAGTTCGCCATTTCTCTCTGCTGCTTGTATTCCTGAATCTCTTTCGTGGCCTCCAGCGCTGATATAACGCCTTCCATTCAGGTCGCTCTCGTCTTCAGCTGGACCAGAGAGCCAGATATCACGAATGAAATCGTTGTTTTCGTCTGGCGGGAGCACGTCAAGTAGGTCAGTCCCTCGGACGCGTGGTTCGACAACGTGGATGTACGACAGCGTAGGATGAGCCTTCTTTAATTCTGATACGAAGTAGGCAAATGTGGGCTTCGGATCCTTCATCCCCATATCTTCAAAACATGGATCCAATCAATCACTGGTGTCCGACGCATGGAAACAACATATAAGTACCTTGGAACGTATTCCACGGACTCAGCCTGATTCCCGTCTTTCGCGGACCAACAGCTTTAACGATTGCATCAACAACCTCTAGACCAAATCTCGCCCTGTTTTGAATGCTGCCCCCGTACTCGTCTGTGCGTACATTACTGACATCCTGCAGAAATTGGTCCACAAGGTATCCGTTAGCACCGTGAACTTCTACGCCGTCGATCCCAGCCTTATGAACTGCATTATATGCAGCCGTTGCGTACCACTGCGTGTACTCCTTAATCTCGGCTACCGTAAGAGGGCGGGGAGCTATATCGGGGTAGGCTTTCAACGGTATATTGGATGCTGACACGAAGGGGTACGATGATTTCTCGTAGAGAGGACCGCCAGGACTTCCGGTTCTACCCAGTGCCCACAGCTGTAGGACAATATAAGATCCTTTTGCGTGGACCTCGTCGGCGATCTACTCATCAACGTCAGTAGAAGATACGGGGATAAGAATGTACATAAGTACTTCTCTCCAAGCTGTGATTTGTGCTTCCGACCAAATTCCAGGGACATGCATGTAGCCTCCTGCCTGAGGAGAGATTAACGCGGCCTCCGTGATAAGCAGAGTCCCGGGCACGCTTGCACGCTGCCCGTAGTATTCCTTCACGATGGGATGTGGTACATGGTCTTTATCCACACGAAATCGCGTCATAGGAGCCATTACTACTCTGTGCTTCAGGGTAATATGATCCCCGAACGTGATGGGTTGGAAAAGCTTGCTGCTAGTGGGCATGCTGAATCTGAACGTTGAGAGTCCTGGGAAGACAGTGTCAATTTATAGTTGAATCATACCGTCAAGTTACGCCATTTCGAGCGAATCCACTCCGTTGAATATGCTTCTGAGAATACACTGACTAAGTTCGCTGCTTTATCAGACACTTCGTTTCCTACTTAGTAAGTCACCTCTCATAGTATGTTGTAGTAATCAAAATTAACGATCCCTCCTAGCCTCCTGACACAGTGTATTATGCCGACTATATGATTAAATGGGAAAAGTATATTCAAGAGTGGATCGAGGAGATCAATTCGTAAGTAAATTGGTGTCAGGAAAAAGAGTGAAAGTTGGTAATTGTTATCTTTATGCAAATAACTTGAGTCACTCCGCGGTAGAAACGGCTGATCTCCCACATATATAAGCGTAAGTCTACCAACATCGTCCAACGATTCGAGTCTTACCTAATATCAGTGAACGCTTGCTCCAGCGACTCCCCTCGGTTCTGGAATTCTACTTCTAATTCGTACGGGCCCGTCTGTCCCTACCCCCCTCTACTTATTCAGAACCAATCCCTGACACTCGTACTCAAGTCTTTGCTGCAAGCCTCAAGTTACAGCCAGCTGCAGCCCGAGCCTCGGCCTCTGTTTTACTCACATATTCGTTTTTACGAGCTGAATTCCTCCCAAGTCTCTCCTCCTTCACTCTTCCTTCGTTTTCAAGATCCATGTAGTCCACAAACCACCCAAAGGATGTTACGAGCGCAACATGGAGGTGAAGAATGCGTCGTAAGGTGAGGGAAGTACCCGATGGCGCTAAGCTTTGGACCTGTGGCATGGCCGGAGTTCTCGGGCAAATCCCAGCCAAGGCTTCCCTGTGGTGTTCCAGCTGCGGGAACAGCATGCATCCTAGACCATTCGTACTGCATTTGGCCGCGCGATGCGGCATTGGGTATGTGAACTCATTAGATGGCGGTGCTTCTGGGGTTTGCTGACTTCGTAGGCAATCAGTTCGTATTCTCTATCTGCCTCCCGTATATCTGATTCTCTATCGTGGTCTCCTACTTACTGCGCGCGCAACAGTACCTTTCCATCTCGGTAAGTCGTGTCACTTCTTCGGATGCTGCATGTGAGCTTGCCTCAAGCTTTTAGAGAAACGCAAGGATAGCGCAAGCGGTGGGATCGAGAAGTTCAAGTTGAAAGACAAGAGTTCGGCTGAGCGCCAACGCACGTCGCGGGGCGCTAAGCGGTTCTTACCATTTCAAACTCCGATCTTGCTCCGATCAATTCCGCATTAGCGTCTGCTGCCAGCTGGTCTCATTCATCTCACGCTATCCTGATTCTCACCAGGGATTTGTCAAGAATACCGCTATGATGCAGCCCTTCTGGTTCATTTAAATGCATGCCCTGGCTCACAATGCTCGTCTAGGAACTTCTATATTGGCATAGCAGGGTAACAAAAGTGAGGAACACTGGAAATTTATTGGATCCTTTGAGTCTTGACTCAGGAGCTCGAGTCACTTGCGAAAGAGAACAATGCGTCGTCATAACTGGGCGGAAAGCTAGATGTCGATGAAGTTTTACTTCTGTTGGCAGCATGGCTTGTTCTCGCGGCTCAGTTTTGTTCGGTGCAAGCCTGCGAGTTTATTGTAGATCAGGACAGTCTTTTCCCATCGGTACGCTCCATTCTTTGTCTGTCTACATACAGTCTGGCTTTGGGTATACAGTCTGGCTTTGGGTAACTAGTAAAATCATGTTCCATCTTTTCTTTTTTCTAGAGTAAAATTCTGACCGATTTCTCTCGTCCCTACCCTATTTACAACTTCACAATAAACCCTCCTCAGCATTTTACTCCACGATCCGATGATAACTCATCATCGTAGGTCCTAAGAATAACGGTGTGGAACCTGGACTCGTATGTTGCTGGTAAAGTCATGCAATCCGCCTATCCACTTGTCACGCACCTTTCCTCTTCTTAGATTCTCGGCTTTTGTACAGGGAATTAGTCCCTCTGGGTGACTATATCAAGATTTTCAATCGGCAAAACCGAGAAATGAGACACTGGCCAGACCTATTTAGTATCACAGGACTGACTGAGGCAAGGGGACTCGGACACGCTACATCGACACACGATTGTCTCCCTATTCATTCTTTTCGAGTTCTTAAAGGTATGCGCGCTCTTACGCCATGGCTTTCTCCGCGGCGCGGATGGTCAACACACGTGTGAGAAAGTTTATCGGGGTTTAGGACCTATCGATGGGTCTGGCTAACTGATTATAGTCTCGCAGAGCTGCAATGCTCTACCAATGGATAACCAGTAAGTTTATATCAAGTTCAGCTACAATTTGGTGACTCAAAAGTAAAACCACTGGCAGCATACAGCACGTCATTCTTTCTGTCCTCCGATTCTCCAATGACTTCAGTAATCATTGTATTCATTGTAATAGAATATCTGGGGCTCAGATCTGAGGTGTGTTGACGGCGACTGGCATTGGTTTGTCTCCTACAGATTGGAAGTCTCATGACTGCTCTTGCTCGGGTCTTCATTAGGAATTCACAATAAAAAGAGCTTGTACTGTATAGTCATAAAGTTACATGTGAGGGCTGTGAGGGCACGTTGGATGACCCATGACATCAGCTGAAGTTGGTTTGACAGAAGGAACAGAAAGTTAGACTTGGTCAGGGGCCTTCTCCACTTATACGAATGTTCTAGAATGGCTCAATTAGATCGCTCCAAGACGATGGACTGAACGAGTTCTATTTCTGGGCCCCAAGCCCCATAGAAGGTAGACAAGGTCTAAGACTGTCCAGCTACTCCCCAGTATACTGCCAGGCAGATTCACTTGGCTTTACAAACAGCTTTCAATCAAGTTCAATATTAGCTATAACAGCTTCACCCTATGCTCCTCAAAGTCACCCATGACTTGTCATCTGTAATGTAAAACAACATGTGCCAATTAGGTTTCTGGAATCTGCCTGTTAGGAAATACGGTACTACTTGTCTCCGGCTCAGGCATGTTGAATGATTACAAAGTGAGTTTGACAGAAGTAAGTGAAGCAAAAGTAGAGTCACCCGACTCTACTTATGCTGGAGCTATGACAGTCAAAATGTTCTAGACTGAGGACACAAATGACTTCTATTCGCCTCCCAGAACAGATAAATAAGATGAGCTAGCCATCCACTCAAGCCCCAACTTGAATTCAACTTTACAAACAGCACTCAAATATACACTCATCTCATCATGGCCCCTAAGACTATCCTTGTCTTTTGCGATGGAACTGGCAATGATGGGTCTCTGTCTGTTGGTGAACAACGTAGGGCTTGACACATCTTATGTGATTTTATAAAGCTAATATTATGAGCATCTAGACATCCGCCAAGCTGTTAACAGGGCTGCAGCTAATGAAACTTCTACAGTGGACTTGAGTGTTAGTTGTAAGTAATAATTTTTCTTTGTTTTTCTTGATCTGTGATTTATGAGAATAATTTCATACATTCACTTCAGCCTCTGTGCCGAGAGGAGGAGGTGGAGGAGATCATCAGAATGCAACTAATGTCTTGCGACTGGGTATGAATTCTTCAAGGCATATGAATTTGTTTTATAATGACTCTGTCCATATCAGCAAGAGCTGTCACTCCTCATACTGAGTAAGTCTAGTACTTGCCTCTGGCTTTCTGGATTGAGATCTCATGATGGTCTTATAGCAACAACACAGAACAACTTGTATTGTATTTGAGTGGTGTGGGAAGTGAGGCTGACTTTAATGGGGAAGGCAATGTTGCCACTGCTTCTCTGCGTAAGCCAAGGTCTTGATGTTTTCACAAAATACAGCTCACTATACTTATTTTAAACACAGAGGCACTGGGTACTGCTGTTGGTAAGTAGCTAGCACCTTAAAACTATAGAACAGTTATTTGCATCTGACAATAATAATAATGGTCTATAGCTAGCAAAATTCGTGATGCATATGTCTTTATTGCTCAGAACTTGCAAAAGGGTGATGGTGTTTGCATTTTTGGGTTAGATTCTTTGGTTGATATTAGAGCTCAACATAATCTTACAGCAAAATTGACAGATTCTCAAGGTTACAACTAGCATTATTATTGCTCTTTCCACTTTTACATTTTGTTTTAGGGGTGCTTATACTGCTCGAAAGCTCTGTGGTCTTATTGTATGCATTCATACTATTTTGTGGCATAAGCCTGAGATATAATGGCTCAAACATTCACTTAGGAATCCATTGGGCTTCTTGAAACTCAGAAACTTGGAATGTTCTTCAATATCTGGAAGCAGCTTTACAGTGGTGAAACACCTGACATCCCAGCTGGCACAAGAAAGGTTGATCAGGACTTCGATATTCCGTATGTTCTGAGTTAAATTGATGACTTTGCTTTTGTCAATTGACATATCAATGTAGATGTGTTGGAGTGTGGGATACAGTTGGTTCAGTTAGTGGTGCCATTGATGTTCTCAACATCAAGGACAACCATCTTCCACCCTGCATCCAAGTTGCCCTACATGCTCTTTCCTTGCAAGATAACCGTAACAAGTTCCTTCCAACACTCTGGGTTGTACCTCCTGGTGGTTTGAAGAAGGGTCAAATATTCAAACAAGTATGTTGAGATAAACACTTGATAATGAAATCACCAGATACTCATAAAAGCATTGCAGGTCTGGTTTCCTGGAGCTCATGCAGATGTTGGTGGGGGTTATGAGCGCCATGAACTTGCAGATATAGCTCTATTCTGGATGGCAGTATGTACTCATTTCATAACTCCATGACAGATGAGTATGGTTTCTAACAAAGGAAAAACTTAGGGAGAAATTGCAGCAAATGTTTCATCTTCCAAAGTCAAATTTGATCTTCAATTCCTGGCATCTATACGTCAACCAAACCCTGACCCATGGGGAGCTTCTCAACCACACAACACATATGATCTTACTCCATGGTGGCAAAAGCCCATTATTGGTGCAAAAAATCACCTTGATAGTGGTGATATTACCAAAGACTCAGTTTTTCATCAAAGTATCAATTTTGCACCAACTACACTTGATGACCCAAATCATATGGTCACTTTGAAGACTCTTCAAGCAGCCTTTGGTAGTGCATGGATTGCTTCAATACCTCCTTTAAATAGCTTTGAGAATGATTGCAAGAACAACTGGAACAAAAAGGTATGATGTCTCTTTTACTGATTTGTCTAATAAACCTGACTGCTCACACTATCAGCTTGAGGGAGTTCCAACACCTTTTGAAAGATTGGATGACTTGTTAGATAGGACATTCCTTGATAGTGAGAATCCAGCTTGGGTATGTGCCTTAAAATTATTTCAATGAGTGAGGTGATTGACTATGATACAAAAGATTCAGAAAGGAACAAAGCCCAAGAATCCTGTTGCTGCAGGTTGGGACCAAGACTCATCACTTTTATTTGTTGCTCGGGCACACTACAAAGGCGGCCTTCGTTTGTCTATTTTCTACACATTAATTGTTACTACATTTAACAAAACTTATACAGATCCTGGCAAGGCTTGGGGTGACTTTATTCATGTAATGATTAGTTATGATGGCAAAGAGATTGATGTGAGTTATTCAAATTTTCTGAACAGATGTTTGTAACAAATTCATTTTCTGAATATAACAGGTATACCAGGATATTGACAGCCTGTCTGCTGACTTGGGAAGTGTCACCTGGGCAAGTGTCTCTGGCCGCTTTAATCCTTCTGCTCTGAATGGAGCAATACCTGTGGAGTAAGCTTAGTGTATCTCAAGCTGAGCAATTTTAAACTTTGTTCTCTTTGCACAGGGCTGGATATGAGGCTGATAAAACACCCTTGTATATTTGCCAAGCTGTTATCAAACAAGGAGTACATTGTGGCAAGGTCAAGAATGGAAGTCATGGTACAGATCAAATGCTATTCTTTGTTATCTGTCTTATACTAATTTCTGCCATTACTTTAGCAATAATTCCATTTGGYGGTAAAGAGGAGTTCTCTGAGCTCTATCAGGTGCTTGTCTGGGATGATTCAATGGGTGCATGGTTGCAGAGGTCTTGAGCTAGTGCCAGGAAAGGATTCTCAAAGGACCTTACATGGACCCAAGCATGAAGAACTTTCCTTCTCTTTTGACTGCTTGAAAACTTCTGAAAAACTGATATAAAAATGAATGCTTGAATTTTAGTTTGGCTTATTGTACAGTAGCATTAGCCCAATGTGAGTCTGTTGTGTGCTTTATAGTGAGCTGAGTGTGTGATTGAACAGAATTCTCTCACTCCGAGATATAACTCACAGTAAAGGACAGAAAAATCATAAATAAGATTGCATCTCTGAGTAGAATCATCATGTAATCAATTTTACAAATTGGAATTCTCCTAAGTCTCTCTTTCTTCACTTGCCAATTTTCGTTTTCAAGCTCCATACAATCAACAAATCACCCAGAGTATTTTACTGACGCGACATGGAGGCGAAGAATGCGTTGTACGATGAGGGCAGTGGTCGTCCGTTAGCACTGAACCTCTGATCAGTGTCTGAGCTGGAAATTTGGAGTGATTCCAAGTCGAAGCCGAGGCTTCCCTGCGGTATTTCAGTTATGGAAGCAGTGTGTATTTTTGACCAGTACTGCATTTGGCCATGCGGCGTGGCATTGGGGATAAGTTTTGTGAGAGCAAGGTATGGGTTCGTGGACCCATTAGATGGCAGCACTTCTGAGATTTGTGGACTCCGAGCTTTTGACTCGGGGATCAAATTTCCGTCAAGGTTACCTACCGAGGAACTTCGAAGAGTTCTGGAACGTGCTCCTGATTCAGGAGACTTGATGGATTTCGAGTTGGTTGCATTGTTAAATGCAAAGGAATGTATCATGTCAACCCTATCATCAATAATTGTTGAGCGAGTTATGGAAGCAAAGAGTGGCACCTTACAAGTCTTTTGGAAACCAAGTTGCACAGGTAGCTGGGCTCGATTGCAAAACGCCAGAGTCTTTCACCGAAACGAATGCCTCATCATAGAGCCTATTGCTATCACGGAAAATCAGTTCGGAAATATGACATCATGCAAAGTACATTGGACTTGCAATTCCTGCAAAAAGGCTCGGTTCAATACTTCGGGGTCTGTGCTAAATGAGTTCCTCTTGTTAGATTCTTGAAAAAGACCGAGCGACATGAAATTCATGACGCAAATACTTACCTCACAAGTTCGTTTGGCAATTCACGATGGTACCGGTTTAGGGAACGGTTCATCTGGAATCTGGATTGAGGGATGAGTGGACAGTAGGTACGGCGGTTGTACTAGGTGACGAGAGGGAGGCTCATTATGTATTTTCTTCTAGCACTGGTGCACCGTGCATAAAGCGGTTTTCTATGTCAGAGTTCAGGTGCCCTTTGTCTTTAAGATTAACCTACAATGGGGGACCCGTCAAAGTGCTTCTGAATGCTGCAATCAAAATCCCTTTATTGCCAGCTGAAATAAGTATTCGATTGTCTGGTACTAATAATCCGTAAGGCTAAAGGTGTCCTTGTACTCGCTTTGGTATGTACCTGGCCAGTTCAATTAGTAACAACATTGTCGACAAACTCGGATCAACTCACGGCTGTTCTAAATATCTAACTTCGTTCTTGGATAAAGTAAACCCAGTGATTATATCCTCGTCAAGACGTTCTAAAGACGTGATACCCACAATTGGACTCGTAACTCTGGCTTGTACCCATGCCAAAGCGATTTGAGACATCGTTTTGTGCTTCTTCTCTGCAAGTTTCTGAACCCTAGATATTATCTCCACATCCGCATAATCAAATTTCCTCTCATAGATGGTGCCTTTGAAGCTATTCCACCTAGGCGTATCTTCACCAAGGGGACGACACAGCACGCCACTGCTCAAAGGCGCCCAAGGGATGATCCCGATCCCGTGAAATTTGCAATAAGCGAGCATTTCGCGCTCCTAAAGTCAAACATGAGTCATCACATTCAATGAATACGACTGTAAGATCACCTCTTCTCGATACAGAAGGGAATACTCATTCTGCATACTAACGAACTTTGTCCATCCATTCTTGGATGCCACTTCGTTCAAATGGGCAAACTGCCAGCACCGCATAGAGCTAGCACCAATATACCTGACCTTTCCACTCTGAACGAGATCATGGAGCGCTTTCATTGTTTCTTCCGCCGGAGTGTCAGGGTCAAAGCGGTGAATCTGAAGAAGATCGATATAGGACGTCCCGAGGCGTTCAAGTGATGCTTCAACGGCATTGAAGATAGCCGCGCGGGACAATCCGGATTGGTTGACGTACTCGCGTTTCTGTGACAAGTGAGGCATGATGTGTGCGAATAGCTCAGGCTCATTCGCCACGAGGTGGTAGCATTTCGTCGCGATAATGATCTGAGAACGCGGGATGCCGAACTAAGAGAAAGAAGTGTAAGTATTGAGTACCCTCAGGAACCGCAGGTCAATGAAGTTGCCAGGTACCTTCTGTATAAATTTACCTATTATACGTTCCGATTCACCATTTGAGTATATGTTAGCCGTGTCGATTGTGTTGATCCCACGGTCCCAAGCTGCTTTAAGAATCTCTAGCGACTTCTCTTCGTTGAGTATCCATGACTGTAGAGATGGTAAGGGACGAGAAATAGGCTTTATAATAAACGCACCATCCATTTCTGATCACCAAAATTCATAGCTCCGAGCTGTGAGTGTTTATCAGGCAAGAAAGGTCATCTACAACCGGGCTTTACTGACTATAGGCACAGAAACTTTGAGACCTGATGATCCTAGACGCCGGTATTCAACTGGAGTAGACATTGTCGAGGAATACGTGTAAATGATGTATAGCTGAGGAGCCGAGATGATTGACAGGTGGGTTCGTGACGCTTCTTAAGTCTGGGAGCTTAACGTTCAAGTGCCGTGGTCGGGTGACAATCGTTGAAACCTTACGCCGCGCTATAGGCTATATGTCGCAGCAACAGTATGGCTACTACATCATGGAGTTTCATGAGAACGCAGCGACTAGCAAGTGTCGTCGAAGGGTCAAAGATACGCACTGTTCTGACGCGTCGTAGGTCCCACTTCAGGCTAATAGTTAACAGGAACTTTCATTTCCGAGGTCCATGCGCGAGGGAAAAAAGCTCTACATCACTTGTTTCATTGATCTTCTTCATTAAAGTGAATTGCTCCCGTGATCCCCTCAGATCCATGTTGCATTGGGGCGATCTCGCGTCTAGCTGCGGCAAAGCCAAGAGAATGACAGCTTTCACCCTAATAGAAAGGCTTGCACGAGGGAGGACAGAAAGTTTCAGATAGTGAATGGTCATTCGTCATTTGGATCAGGGTCGAACATACGTACAAACAGACTCGTCAGTTACCGTACAGACCCCACATCATTGAAAGTCTAACAGAACAGTGTAGAAATAGACCGGCGATCCGGGCATCGTGGCATCGACTCATGGATGACCCCGTACAAGTCTTGGGACATACCTATGCCATACATATTGACATGAGAATTGACATGAGAAAAAAGGGGGGATCAATTTCCATACGAAATGACTTACGGAGACTCGAGGTACTTCATTTCTTCCGCACTTAATGAAAGCTTGTCCACGATATTTTCATCCAAGCGTGCCACAGACGAGGTGCCTACAATAGGGCTGACAACCTTGGCCTGTACCCATGCCAGAGCAATCTGTCCCATTGTTGTGTCCTTCTTCTTTGCAAGCTCTTCAACGCGAGCAAGGATCTCCTTATCTGCGTCAGAGACCTTACGTTGATTCTCGTAAATGGTGCCTTTGAAACTTTCAACCCGTGCGGTTGGTTCAGCCGAAAGAGGGCGACAGAGGAATCCGCCAGCCAAAGGGGAATAAGGAATGACGCCAATCCCATTGAACTTGCAGTACGGGAGCATTTCACGTTCCTGCCCAGAACAGTTTTATTGAATTAGCGACGAACACGTGAATATAACATGGTATATCCTCACCTCTTCGCGATACAGCAGCGAATACTCATTTTGCATACTCACGAATTTCGTCCACCCATTTCTCGCGGCAACCTCATTGAAATGGGCAAATTGCCAGCATCTCATGGAACTGGCGCCGATGTACCTGACTTTGCCGCTTTGAACGAGGTCGTGGAGTGCTTTCATCGTTTCCTCTGCTGGCGTATCGGGATCAATACGATGAATCTGGAGAAGATCGATATATGGAGTGTCAAGACGCTCAAGAGACGCGTCGACAGCATTGAAAATGGCTGCTCGGGATAAGCCGGATTGATTCACATATTCACGCACATTAGGGTTGGGAGGCTGCAAACCAGAGGTTTTAGTTGTGTTTGCAACCAGATGATGACATTTGGTCGCGATGATGATTTGAGAGCGGGGGATATTGTACTAGGCAAGGCGTGAACATGACGATGTTGACACGAGGTAGTAGGCTACATACCTTCTTGATGAACTTGCCGACTATGCGTTCAGATTCGCCGTTCGAGTACGCATTAGCTGTATCAATAGTATTGATGCCACGATCCCAAGCTGCCTTCAAAACTTCAAAGGATCGTTCCTCGTTGAGGACCCAAGGCTAACAGTCGTGTGATGAGCATTTGCTAAGGACCCGTAAAGTGGAAGCGTACCATATAGTCGGGAGTTCCAAAGCTCATTGCGCCCAGCTAGATCATTTGATTAGGTTTTTTCTCCTGTTAGCTGAATTTCACGTACGATAGGGACAGATACCCGCAAGCCAGAAGACCCAAGCTGTCGATAGAACACTGTACTCATGTCGATGTTATTCAAGTTGTGAGGAGGTGAATTTAGTGTCAGGCCAATATATACCCAGTTTTTCGGATGCGATCCGGGACTTTGTCCTTGTTATTTTTAGAGACGCGAAAATCAGTTTGGAGTATCGCCACGGCACCTACAAGAAAGCAAAGTCCCGAGGGTAAGTAGTCAACAATGTCTTGGAAAATCTTGGACTAACGCGGATAAGCAGATAGGCACTGCCTAATTCATGAATACGCGTCCTGTATCCAAGTGCGCGCGTCCTGCCGTTGAGTGACGACTACATACCCACGTCACTAGTAGCACCGGCTACGATCCGAGACATCATCGTTGAGAACTGATAAGAGAAAATGAGTCTCTAAAGCTAAGAGCTTCGAATATTTGCATACTAAGAGAATGAAGCGACTTCGATTCAAGAATACCAGAACGCAAGGTCATTCAGAGATTCGTGGAAGTGTTGGTTGAAGCAAAAAAGTTGCAAAAAAGCAGAATTGATTGCTGCCGTAATACTATAGTATATAACTAGTGGGACCGGGAGACTATGGACCAGACAATATTCTCGTGACCAACTCTTATGAGTGTTTGCACGTGATACGTACATGAACATACATATGACGCGTTAGTGACATCATCAAGTTCGCGGTCTTCTACAAAAACCTCGAGCTGGCGGTCTGGCGAGTCCGATTTACACTTTTCCACACCACTTGTAAGTCTTTTTTATTCTTTATTTTCTCTGATATTTACTTAGACTTCACCAGTATAATGTCTACGCGCAGCCGTACCTCTTCATCGACGACCGTTGCATCCAAGTCAGACCTTCCGCCAGCACGGCAGGGAAAGGCCACAAAACGCGTCAAACCGCCATTACATTCAACCCGTCTCAATAGACTCATCTATGTTCTTGTTCTTCTTACAACGCTTTTAACAGCATACTACTCGTATCGCTTTGTACAATGGAAGACGGAGGTTGGTGGGTGGTGGAACTTGGCATTGGGCAAGAAGCCTCCTGCATATGACACGGCATCAGAGAGGAGAAGCGGGAGGGATAGAGGGGATGGCTATGGAGACAGCGTGGAGGACCGAATTAATGCGTTGGCTGAGGCATTGGGAATGCCTTCAGGGGACTTGGCCAAGGCAGTTGCTAGCGCTGTGAGAGAATACGTTCCTCCAGCAAGTTTATCGTCGATCAAGGAGAAAGAAACGGGAAAACCTGCTGTAGAAGAACTTTTACGCGGAAACGGAGAGGGAAAGAAGGTAGAGACCGGTGGCGGGGACCCAGGTACGACGGGCGTCGTGGAAGGCGTAGTCAATGGAATGGGTGGCTTCGTTGGATTTGATGAACCGTGAGCACGGTCTCTCTTTTCCTGTACTGTAAGTTCAGGATAACTCTCTTGCGATATATACAAATGTATTATATAGCTGTCTATTGTACACCATGTAACCAATTGCCAGTGTAAATATGAACATATTCCGTTGACTCCTTAGAGTTTCAGCGTGTGTAATAAGAGTGTAAGCATAGAGGCCATAACCTGGTCAGTGAGGTGCGATTTGACTTCAGTCCTCCGTTGACTCGAACGGTGGTATGTACGGAGAAGGCCCAGGACCCTGTCCGAATTCATCCCTCTCAGGCTCCTTGGATCTGAAAACTCCTTTCAAGAAATCAATCACCATTCTCCGTTTGCTGCCACTCCTACGATGGCTAGGCGGCCACACCGACATGGACGGCGGATGTTCAGGTAGTCGAACTAAAGAATGAGCAATATTGTGGCCGACCCCATCACGAAGGGGAGGCCTATCATGGAGTTCACAGTCGAGGCAAATTACGACCTTATACCTGTCAAATGAAACAAACTTCGTATTCTCTAGCTCATCTATGCGCCATGTAAGTTTCAGTTTAGAGTAATGAAAATCTGAGTACTTACAGCACTTTATGCATACCCAATACATGTCCGCTAAGAGTTGCACGTCACTATCACAGCAGATACATTGGAGAACTGTAAGAGGTTCTTCTACTCCTGGGCCCCAGGCTGATACGGCACCGTTGTCAGCTTCGAGACCAACGGAGTCGAGCATGGATCCAGCGGTGGCAGGAGCCTGAGACACCCCTGAAGGGATGCTCGGAGGACGCTCTTGAAATGGAGGAAGGGGCGAGTTACTCGTGGTAGATGCACCAGATGACTTGAGCAAGCTAAGTGCAAACCGAACGCGTTTTGTTGGAGAGGACCACCCAGGCCTTGGTTCTGGGGGTGGACTTGGAGGTGTCCATACAGGAGTGGACGGTCGATGGGTTGGGGCGAAAATAGGGGGTGTGTCGAAGGAAACTTCGTCTTCAGTGGGATATGGTATACCAAGTTTAGCTCTTGCATTATGTTCAGGTATCATTGCCAGAGCATATGCAAGCTGAGCATGGCTCGAAGCCTCTCTATCGTGAAGAAAGTGAGTTAACTTTGCAAACGGTTGGAAGATTCCTTCGTGTCTGCGATAGTCGCCTCGTCGAAAGCAATCTTTACAAAGATCGGCGGGAAAACCTGGAGTAAGGTCTTGAAATCGAGGTCCAAGAATAACACGGCTACATGTCGAGCATGTTATTGAGCTTAGACCTATTCAGTAATTATCTCAAACCAATAACTCTAAGCTACTCACTAATGCATCGAAGCCCAGAAAAAGTGTGATCGAGCAATCGACCGATATATCCTAGCATCCCAAGGAGTAGACGTGAGCAGAAGCATATCCATCTCTTTTTGATCGAGAGGACTCAGCACGTCCAGTAAGTACTGGTACCGAGTGAGTTCAGCACCGCGCCGCAGTTCAGTAAGCTTGCTTGTGATGAAAGCTCTATCCAAGAATCCATGCCGGGAGCGTACTTGGTGAACAATTGCATTGTAAGCGAATTGCCACAGAGATCGAGCACGATTTTGGTCTGAAGTGATGAGGGGCTTGAATCGATGCACCCATGCTGGGGTCTGACTCAAATACAAAGACCCGAGCGGAGAACCTCGTCTTTGACCCCATTCGCCAGAGATTGTGTATTGAGTAGGTAGTGAACGCGATATCTTGGCAGTGCACTGGTGAGGTATATATTCAGATGATGATACTGAACAACTTACTGAAGTTCTCTGGGAGACCTCTCGCAGTATATGCAGATTACCACGAATGAACAGATGAAGTTTTGGATCCTTCTCATAATCTGGTTGTCCTAGTAACGTAGCTTCCAATGTACCRTGCTGCTGTCCAAGCTGTATTCTGCCCTCGATTATCAGCGTCCCTTTGGAGTAACTCCCTCTCCCCCGAATCCGTCCGTTAGTGAAGTTCCAAGTGTCGATTCGCAGCTGTATCATGCCATGTACAGAATTCTGATCTGAATCGAATAGACGGCCTGTCCAGAACCCTTCAACGCCAGATATGCATGACTCGATATCAAGTACATCGAAGTCGTCGTGCTTTGAGTCCACCATGTGAGGGGAGGGATTCTTCAGGACTCCGACTGTTGATTCTTCTAGATCTTCGTCAGATTCGGTATCCTCAGGGTAGGCAGGCCAAAAGGAATATGGACTCTGCTGCGAGGTATAAAAAGTATACTAATAGAAGTCTGAGTACAGGAGGCTTGAAAGAACACCACAAGAGATTTGCTCACCATCCCAAAGGCAAATGTTGCGAAATTAGTAACAAGACTTAAATTCTGTGAGGCATTAACTTGGGATGGGAGGGGTGAATCAGCCTGGTTAAGTACGGTGAAAGAATTTTGAGTCACTTACTCTCTAACGTAGAGATCCTGGATTCAATGGCATCATAAATATGCTCAAGCGTTTGCTCTGCCACCAATAGTTCATCTCGGTCCAACACTACCCTACGGCCGAGTTGGATTGCAGCGAGATGGTGTTTGAGAAGCAGATATAAAAGCGGGAACAAATTCTGAGACGCCGCGAGGTGAGTTGGTTGTGATATAATCCGTGTTAAACTGTACATACCCGTTCAATTTCTGATCTGCCGATTATGAGTCCTAGAGTATCAGGTCCATCAATCTCGTAGTTCAAAGCTTCCAGTTTCCGTTCCATAGCTTGTTCTTCTGCATGCTGATAGACAATAACCTTATCCTTCAGACTATCTTCCAATTCATCGTTGCAAGGTCTGGTAGAAGATAGAATCTGCTCTATGGTAAACAAAGAGCTGATATATCGGTCTACGATAGACCTGTTGGTGGGCAGAACTTGATCTAAAAGCTTATGCATCTGTTTGAGGAGTGAATAGATTTTTTGCCTGTATTTCCAGATTGCAAAGTGGCGACCTGAAAGTCCGGAGTTCAAATATACACTGGCCTGATATCTCAATAAAACTCACCGGCTGCCCAGTAAGCTAACCACTGCAGAAAGCTATGACAGGAATTAGTAGGCTTCGTTAGGGTGGCACCGTAAAACTAAAAACCTACCTCCAATCTTTGGGTCGCAAGGACGCGATTTGATTAGCTTCCCAGACACTCACATATCCGCTAGCATCCCCATCAAAGACTTCTTTCAATGGAATGATGTTCGCCATGCTGATATGCTTCAGAGCCCATTTCTCCGCTGCTCGATTCTTTGCAGCAGACATAGCCTTTCTCAACGCCAAAGTTTGTTCTCGTGCTGTGGAACCAGGGGTTGGGGTACGATTAAAATAGTCGTCCAACAGCTCCGAGTCGCTGTATTTGGCGAGGAAGTAGTCGTGTAATGTTAAGACGAATTCGTGGACGGGTACGCATAATTTCCATCCCTGCATGTAACAGCCCATGATTTCAAGAAGTTCTCGCTGTCAAAGACACCGTCGACGTACCATTTCTTTCCATATTGGACGAAGTTCCTAAAGGTTCATAAGTAGGAATTCACTTTTATGATGTCACAACCCACGTACCGGATCCGTGACTCGGTCGTGTGGCCCTTCACGGAATGCCGAAATCATCCTATCACCCTGTCGAACAACAGCTCTCTCAATTTCTTTCAGTTGTTTTTCCTGAACATTCAATTTCCGAAGGAAGATCTGCATATTCTTTTCCAAGTCGGCGTCTACATCCTGGCTGAGCTCATCCTTGAGGTCGTTAATGAGGAACGGAGGTGGTTCGTTAGTCTGAGTACCCTCTGCAGCGGGACGAGGGATAGGCTCAGCCTCCATAAAGCTACCGTTTTCTTTCACTGTTGGTAAAGGGGTAGGTTCTACGATGGGTGCTTGAGGAGTTGCATAGGCTGAGCGTGAGACGCGAGTCGGAGAAGACGCCCTAGGTGGGGACTGTACATGAGAGGGATATGACCGGGACATTTGGCTGCGATCACCCTGTGTTGAATAGTATGAGGAGCTTTGATTGCGAGATCGAGACCGGCGACTTTGCATATGATGTGAAGAACTTCTTGGAAGTTGACTCTGTAGAGGTGGGGTAGGAACGTATCCACCTTGAAGCGGCGGGCTCATCATTGCTGAGGACATTCCGACTGGATATGGGCTTGGTACACCGGCTCCGTAGTACGGACTAGGGATATAGCTCGGTGGTACAGGATATGTACTAGCTTGGTGGTCCGGCTTTTCTGATGAATCTTTACTAGTTCGAAATGAGCAAGGTGACACTGATTGTCGATTCCTAAGCACTTACCCGTACAGTCGCAGTACGATTAACTCTTTAAGAGCCTCGTCGTCTTTAGCGCACTTATCTGGGCCACCTTTAGAGTCTATCAATTTTCTTAACTCCTGTTCGAGAGGTGTCTGCAATTTTTCAAATAACAACTTGATACTCTCCTGCGTTGACCGTAAGGCGCCTTGGACGTCGGCAAGCGCCTCATTGGCAGCACTGACGCCATGCGCGGTAAACACTTGCAGTGCAAGCTCTAATTCCTTCTGGCGCTCTGAAAAAGAGTTAGCAAAGTCAGCCAGACGAGCTTCATAGATAGGGCTCTTCAATATCTGCACTGGTTGAGCATCGAAGTAAGTACCATTAACGTAAACGGTGTTGTGATGGGATTACCGAGCAGTCTCTTCTTCGAATATGCGTCGCACAGATTACCACAAGAACGGATATCGTCAGCGATCCCTTCACAAAGCCGACTCAAACGTTCCTCTACGGTATACTTTTGACTGGCTTCCTTCTGCTTTGGTGCGATTACACGAAGCCTTGATAGATCAATGGGAAAAGTGCTCGAAAAAGTATAAAATAGGGCTTCTTACTGTACGAAAACCTCCATCATATCTTGCATTTTGACTTGTAAAACGATAACTTTCTGATCGTTATCTCGACGCTTGAGCTCCAAGGTCACGACCGCCTTGAAAGCTAGCACAGCGACATCTTTACAGAAAAATTGCGAAATGAACGGAAACTCTCTCTTACATCATGTCAAAACAACAACGCCTACCAATGAAAGGATGAACTCGACGAACATCATCCAGCACGTTCATGAGAACTTGACTAGATGCTGCAAAATTCTTGACCTTCTCTTCCATCGCTTGGACATCGGGATTCGATGCTAATCTCGATGCAGTTTTCGAGAACTCATCCTTATTTTTTGAATAAAAGTCCGAAGCAGATTGAGAATATTTGGACGCGTCAGCGCCCATTACTTTGTCCTCTAGAGAAAACGAGTCAATCAGGAGGAACACCTTTTCCAAATGTTGTAAGCACCGAAGCCTTCCAGTGCCTTCACGAAACGTGAGCTATGAGCGTTTGCTGCCGGGCTGTCTTTCGTTGGTTTATCCGAAAACCCATTGTTGGGCTTGTTTGGGTTTGAAGGGGCCATCAGTTCAATTCAGTCGCATGAGAAGAGTCAGAAGACTTATATTAGTATACCAGCGTCTATATCACGACATCTGTGAAATTCGGCTAGAGCGCCAAAGTCAAGCAATGAATTATGAAGCTGTGCAAAAGACATCAGAGGCTGCGCTGCCGTCAGAAAGTTTAAGTAAAATAGCTGGGGCACGCTGTCTTACGTTGTCTTGCCTTCATGAATTTTGGGCGCAAGATTAGCTTGCCAAGTCTCGTCGACGCCATAAGTGAAGATGATACTCAGGAGCGGCAAGATAAAGATGTCTCAGTAAAAGTAAGCAGGCAAGGTTCGAGTGCCTAACATCGGAACGCTTGGCATTTCATTTCGGCACACAAAGCCGGGCCGTGCCAGGACCCTAAATCCATAGACAACTTTGCACAAATAGTACGCACAGCCACCATTTTTCCTTTGCCAACATTTACAGTGACTCGGACAACCAGTTCAGTTTCCTGCTCTCAGAAACAGAAAATCTATGTGAAAGGCTTGAATCTCTCAATGATATCGAACTCTTGGCCTTCCGGCTCTCAAGCTCTTCATTCACCCTTTTTCTTTCGTTTCCCGGCCTTGGCAATTCAGAATGCTGGAGTCTGAAACCTTGGCATAGGTCGTAAAACACCCTGTTTTCAACGAACGTCTTGGATGGGTGGTGGAGATGGTCCAAGCTAGGCACCGAAAGTATATCTGGCCAAGAGAATAGCAACGCTTAAATACGATAGACTTTCTTGGTGAGCAGTCGATAACCCATCTTTTGAGACTCCAGCTTATATACAATGGGTTTCTTTTCTAGGACAAGCTTTGGTCGCGCATATACCCGATCATCGACAAAGACCCCCTCGAATTCGCTGAACACGTCACTTTCTGAACGTGCATATCTGCTTGAATGCTTGGTGCTTATTAAGAAGCTCCAGACCCACCCCTCAGATGGTCTTTCTGAACAAGATGCATCCACAAGACTTGAAGAGTGTGTTTTCATTTTGTCCTTCGATACCATGAAGATCTGATTCGTTCATTCAAGGTATGGTGAAAACATACTCGAAGGTGAAGGAGGCGTCTCTGCTATGAAAGTTCTCCTTCGCCAGATGGCAAATGCCCTCACTCTAGTCCTCGTCGCCGCAATGGCACTTTCTTTTGGCGTTCGAGACTGGATAGAAGGGTCAATCATAACAGCTGTCATCTTGCTCAACGTCTCCGTCGGGTTCTTTCAAGAGTACAAGGCTGAAAAAACCATGGATTCCCTTCGCTCATTATCTTCCCCTACTGCTATCGTCATCCGAAAAGGGGAGACTATATGCATTCCCGCTCGATATCTCGTACCAGGCGACATTGTCTCCATCAAGATGGGCGATGTAGTCCCTGCCGATTTGCGTCTGCTCTCCGTGGCTAATCTTGAAGTTAATGAAGCACTTCTTACGGGAGAACCGTTGCCTGTTGTCAAAACCACTGATTTAATTGCGGCGGATGTAAGCCCGACTGGTGAGACTGTGGATATTGGCATCGCGGATCGCACGAATATGGTGTTTGCTAGCACTAGCGTGACGAAGGGGCTTGGGTCTGGAGTTGTCGTAGCTACCGGAATGGGTACTCAGGTTGGTGGTATCGCGCGCGCGATGCATGTACGCAAAGATATTGCAAAGGAGAGTCATGGATCTTGGAGAACGAGGTTGTATGAGAATGTCATGACCTGGCTCGGTCTCAGGTCTGGGACACCTCTTCAAATCAAGTAGGAGAACGTTTTTGCTAACTGGATGTCATCTGATCACTGTTCTTAGATTGAGCAAACTGGCCTATATTTTGTTCCTCGTAGCTATTGTGTAAGCACTTCTTTACGTCTGCTTTGCCTTTCTCACTTTTTCCCTCAGATTGGCCATCATCGTGTTCAGTGTAGCTCAGGTAAGCTTCTTGGCTTCTTGCCCAAAACACGAGCGCTCATATCTTCGTTCAGTTTCGCATCAACAATGAAGTCGCGATTTATGCTATAGCGCTGGCCATTTCCGTCATTCCAGAAAGTCTTATTGCTGTCCTCACTATCACCATGTCAGTGGGCACGAGTCAAATGGCTAAACAACATGTCATAGTCCGAAAGCTGAATGCGTTAGAGGCGCTCGGAGGTGTTACGTGAGTGTTCTATCACTTCTTTACGGTCTTGGGGATTCTCACACCTACAGCACAGGGATATTTGTTCGGACAAGACGGGCACTCTAACCCAAGGCAAGATGGTCGTGAAGAAGATTTGGATGCCTTCATCCAACTTTTTGTCTCGTGAGCTGATAGTCGAGTCTGGCCCTGACGCTCTGAATCCTGAGGGGCCGGTGTTCGAGAGGATTCGTTGCCCAGAGGCCGAAGCTCCTTCCGAGAATCAGATGGATTCTCAGATTGCAATGGAGCTGACTAGGATAGCGAGTAGCCTTCAGCCGAGCGGGGAGAGAGAGGTTGTTGTTGACCCCACAGAGATGGATGATCAGTTGAAGGAATTAGTCACTATCGCCTCATTGTGCAATGTCGCTACGTGAGTCATGAGGGCTATCATATTGTTAACGCACGCTCATAGTATTATTCAATGCAGGATTGGGAAGAACAAGGAGGGTCGATGGACAAGTACTGGCGACCCTACCGAAGTAGCTCTGCAGGTTTTTGCTCATAAACTTGGCATGGGTAGACCGACACCTGTCAGTGACTCTGAAGGCGCAAAGCAAGAGAAAGATTTCGATGATTCGTCTGAACAAAAATCACCACCTTTCCCCTCGTACCCTCTGAATCGGTACCAACTCAAAACGGAGTACCCTTTCGATTCTTCGCTCAAGCGCATGTCCACAGTCTACGTGGACCGAGACAACCCCTCGAAACCCCTTCTCTTGCTTAAGGGCGCAGTCGAGAAGGTATTGGATGCCAGCGTGTCGTATCTCGAACACGGGAATGCCACTGCTGAAATCAATTCCACCGGCGCCTTGGCTGAGACCCGGGTATCCCCTCTCAACGACGTGGCTCGTTCGAAGATTTTAGCCTCGATGGAAGATCTCGCTGTTCAAGGACTTCGCGTGCTTGCTTTAGCTTCGAGAAGACTAGACGTTCGGAACCAAATGAAAGAGCTGGAGCTCGATGACTCCTTTTCTTGCGTATCTTCCACACCCACGGCAACTACCAACGTGAGCCCAGTAGATAAGATGCTGGCACAGCTCACGAGGGAGGAGGTAGAGAGGGAGTTTGTGTTCGTTGGACTAGTGGGTATCTATGACCCTCCGCGCCCGGAGAGTGTAGCTGCTGTTCAGGCTTGTAAAGATGCGAGTATCACAGTGCATATGTGCGTACCTCTATGACTTTCATTTGTCCCTGTTGCTGAAACTTTTGTTTAGGTTGACCGGAGACCACATCGCGACCGCGACCGCTATTGCGAAAGAGATAAAGATAGTCGAAAATGATGTACCCAAGGGTGCTATCATGACAGTAAGCCTGCTTCCAGATCTATGTTTGTCTTTGCTCATCTAGCTCTAGGCCACAGAGTTTAATAAGCTGACTGATGAGGAAATCGACGACCTTCCGGAGCTGCCGCTCGTCATCGCGCGCTGTGCACCTGAGACCAAGGTCCGCATGATAGAAGCCGGTCGTCGACGAGGGAAGTTCTTGGCTATGACTGGGGATGGAGTCAACGATGCGCCCGCGCTGTCACTTGCTCCAGTTGGTATCGCTATGGGTTTAGACGGGTCTGACGTGGCCAAGGATGCTGCGGATCTCGTCCTCACCGATGATAATTTTAATTCTATCCAGGCGGCGGTTGGGGAAGGAAGGAGGATATTTGACAATATCCAACGATTCGTGTTGCACCTTTTGAGCGTAAATATTGGAGAAGTGCTTTTGTTAGTGGTTGGGCTGGCTTTTATTGACGGCGCGGGTCAGTCGGTATTTCCCCTGTCGCCCTTGGCGGTATTGTGGATCAATATGATTACGTCGAGGTGTGTATGGTATTTATATTGTATCAACTGCGTACTAACGTCGACGGCTTCAGTCCCCCAGCTTTTGGACTAGGGCTCGAAAAGGCTGCTGTTAACGTGATGAACCGGCCGCCTCATAGCACCAGAGCCGGTATCTTTACCCTACCTGTCATCGTCGATTGCATGTTCTATGGCTTTGTCATGGGTGCAACGTCCTTTGTCAGCGTGCGTTACTAAACTCACCCCCTCGTAAACGTCACGATACTCATTCTTTCTGGCAGTTCGTCGCTGTTGTATGGGGCAAGTACTCAGGAGACCTCGGCTACGACTGCAATCGCGGTGAGGACGCCGATATTTGCGAAGCCGTGTTCCGTGGACGCTCGACTGTGTTTGCTACGATCATTTTCTGCATTCTCTATTACGCCTGGGAGTTGAAGTCGTTGGATCGTCCCCTCTTTAATATAACTCCCAATCAATCATTCTTGGTTGATATATGGGCTAACCAAGTACTGTTTTGGTGCGTTAGACTTGAGCTGAGTCTTTCGTGCTGACTAACATTTTGGACTGCACAGGTCCGTTGTACTCGGTGCAGCTAGCGTGCCTATTGCTATTTACGTGCCTGGATTGAACACGAGAGTGTTCTACCAAAGCGGGATTGATTGGGAGTGGGGAGTTGTCGTTGGGATGACGCTTGTATTCATTATTTCGTGTGAGCTGTGGAAAGTATTCGTGAGGAGTAAGAAATGGTATTCTTCGCTGAAGTCGGGATTGGATTAGCTATTTTCGTATATTGAAATTTGTACTAATACGATACTCTTGAACGAGAACCTTCAACATCTCAACGTAGCTTGGGATTGCCCGCATTCGAAAGCAACATTGCTCATGTAATACACACATAACCTCCTGAGTGTACAGGATCATAATTTGGATCAATATGAATACAGCAGGTTCGCTGGACTAGAATTAGCACCATTCGAATACAGTACGATCACTAAACTACATACTATTAGACAATTGGACGAGGTATGTGGCAAAGGTGACTTTGATTCCGCAAGTGTCAGAAGCATTGACGAAGCCCGTCTTTGACCTGAACAGCCAAGATGCAATCTGCGCGGACAACGAAAGGAAACGGCTTTGAGGCGCTAAGACGCCCGGCAGAAAGCTAACAGCGCCAGAAGCAGGGTCCTTTGGCGTAGAAGGCGATAGGCCGATGCTGGTATTTTGGGCGGCAGTTGTCGCAGACTCGACACCTGGGCATCAAAGCTTGGATATGGAAAACACTTCGAAAAGATGCGGCGGCTCTGTTTTGACAGACGCTTGACGTGGAAGGGGTGCTG
>RCHF01000102.1:0-97658 GCA_003987895.1 Neonothopanus nambi
CTTTCTATGGTTATCCTTGTTCTTCTCAAGGACTACATGCAGGCGCTTTGCAAACGTCTTTATTGTTTCCAGCTTGTACATATACAACTGGGGGCCAAAGCGTCATGTTCCCCTATCCAAGTGCAGGTTTAGTATACCAGGTTGTATACTGCTCAGCGTCAGCCGAAATTCCCTCCACGTTTTCTTGAACTGCACACAATCATGGCGGACCCTATTTCTACTATGGCCAGTCTAGCTAGTATGGGCTCATTCATCTGTGATTCAACCGAGACAACAAAACCCTTCCTTTCCAAGATATCTCGACGGGCCTTGATGGAGGTGGCAGCAAAAGACCTTGAATACATCACCGCTCTACTAGATTTACTCAAGAACTCCGTCGAAACAGACTCTGAAAGGAGGCTCTTTAGGGCTCTAACCAAGAAGTCAACACAGTGGGCTGTTCACGTCTTGTCTCATTTTTCATCCGACTGAGGTAGTTGACTTCCTATGTAGGAACTCTGAAGAATTCAACAGGGTCTATAGAAATTTCAAAGCTAATCGCTTCAAGAGCCCTAAAGCTTACTACGAGTGTTGGCAGGCGGTCAGCAATCTTCAGCACCAGATTGCAGCCGATAGAAAGATGGCTTTGGTCAGTCCTAAAAATATCGTTGAAAATAATAAATCATTGACCCGGATGTCGTAGAGAGCATCCACGAAAATTCGTCTGGAGAATCTGAATCGCATTAGTAAAAACATGCAAGGCAGTTTAGTTTCGATACAAGACTTCGATGCATCTTTCGACCCCTATACTTTTACATCACTTACGGCGGACAAAGACTCTCAGAATCCCTTTGCGGATAAATTTGAGGTAGTGTCCGCGACAGATACTATAGTAAACACGCTCCTAGGTACTTGATCACCTCATCTTTGTATCACTCGACCGTTTCTCTGATAGCCAGCCTCAGAATCAGAAGGAAAGGGCAAGATGCCAATACAACCTCAGGTGAGGTATCTCGCATCGGTCCACGTTTCCGTACGTCAATTCTTACGACTCCGAGGCAGAATTTAGTTGAGATGGCGACGTTAAAACCACCACCTAATCGCAGTAAGATACTTTAGAACCGTCGTTCTACTCATATATTCATCTTTTTCTCTGCCAGCAGATAAAACGAACGAGGCTCCTAAGGCAGGTTCAGATGAAACAAACTCCCCTCCAGAAGCAGGCCCCTCTGCAACCTCTTCTTGAATGTATTTGATGAATATGTTACAGTATACGTTGTCGTTCTCTCACTGTAGCTATGTAACACTAAATTAAGATATTACACATTATACGTTGTATTCATCAAATATGCTCGAGTGTATACGTACTTTTATTCATTCTCCATAAACGATAGACCTAGCGCCATACAATATGGGTGGGTTTTCATCCGATTTTCAAGGTGGATAAGAACAGTGTCTTCCAAGTCATCTGTGAACCGTTCTCGAGACACTCTTGTGAAATGTGGACAGAAGTGTTGCCTTGCTCGCAGAATGTAGTACACTGAATCTATTCAACGCATGTAACCATATGAGGTCGCTAGTGCATATATATAAGATTCTATATATATGTATTCCCGATAGCACTTGCCGACTTGAGTGAGGAATTATCAGCGTAGGGGACACCAACTTCCAAGCTATCCGTGGAAGTCCCGGTCGTTGCTGACCTACAGAACAAAAAAACTCGCATCTCTGTAAAATTGTATAACCCATAGCACGCGTGCACGAACCTCCAATGCCAATGTCCCAAGGCTGAAAATAACACGATGCATGCTTGAAACTCTATTCAATGTGCGCAGCCATATGTGGTGGGTAGGCAACCACGACCAAGCTCAACTCTTTCCGAGTTCTATTCCGCTTGTTCGAAATGCATCATATGCATTCATGCTAACTGGATATCGTACAAAACATTATGCCATGGAACTCGTCTATGTACTGCTTCTACTGCTCATGTCTTCCTCCGTTTGATTCGGTTCTAACGACGGTGATAGGGACTCCTCTCTAGAATTTGAAGAAGCACTGGTCGAATCAGGAATAGGTGGTATGGGAGGTGTGGGAGGTGTGATTGTCCCGCTGTCTTCCGGTGAGACTGCAGATGATGTCGTCCCACTATCCGAGTCGGTGTGGGAATGCGAGTCCTCGGAAGCACCCGAAGTGCCAGATTCAGTTTGAGAAGATCCGGCTTCCTCGCTTTCAATTGGAGGGTTTGGTAGGGCTATTGCAACGCCGAAAGGCGGAGGAGTGCTCGAGCCCACGGCTAAGGGAACGTCATCCAATGGTGGAGGTGGCGTGGAGAGTGGAAGGTCAAAGTACGAGGGCGATTCTGATGGAGCGGCAGCGTCATTTTGTGTACGGGGGATGTATACAGGGAGTGGCGTGTGGACCTCTGGAAGATACGTGGGGCGTGATGCTTCAAAGGAGTCTGAATCGGCAGAGCTAATAGGAGCGTATGGGGGCGGTGCAGCGGGGACCGTTCCAGGGAAGTACCTCGGAACGAATGGTCTTGGACCCACCATTTGAGGTGAATTGTCGGCTCCACTTCGTTCTCTGTCTAAAGCACGTTCTCGTCGCTCTCTTCGCGCAGCGCGCATTCTACGAGTACATATACTCAGGAATATGCAAAACGCCAAGGTCCCTAGGACGCCCACACTCGTTCCGACAGCAGCAGCAAACGTTGCGACGTTGCGATGACTCCTGAATATAAAAAGCTCGGTCAATGTATGTAGCGGTAAACCACCGAGGATTCACATACATGCTACTGGGGGTTGGACTTGTGTCAGGAAGTGCAGTTGTGGCACCAGATACAGCACCATTCGTTGACTGTGCTGACATACTCGACGTACTCGACGCACTTTCGGAAACATTTTGCTGGTTTGTGGTATACACGATGTAATCGAGAGCGAAAACGGAGTTCGGCCCAACCGTGATGTTCAGAACATGGGGTTTGTTCTCCAAGTTCTGTAACGATAACACGGAAACATTGGACGCATACCCCGAGGCCGAAGATTTTCCAGTAGAAACGAAGGTGCCTGAAGGAGCGTCATCGAGTGTAAATGAAAGGTTCATGGCAGTCGGTGACTGCGACGAGGCGGGTAGTGCCAGAGGTTGGAGGCAAAATAGATATATGGCCGAGCCTAGCACACGGCATTAGTTTATTCACTGTTCTTAGAATGGAGTGTGGAAAAATAACCATTGAACTTGAACTGGGCCGTTACAGGAGAATCCACGAAACCAGGATCGTCGGAGTCCAGTCTCCTAGAGATAGTAGGATCCCAGAAACGTCGTCTACCCTTGCCTTTCGATGACCCACCCCGATTGGATTCCTCCTTGTCATCGTTCGTGGGGGTAGCAGCAAGCGCTGATGTCGATGAACTTGTGCTCGGGAAGTCATCAGCGTCCAAAGTGAGATTATGCAGCCCGAAGTGGTATGTGCGGTTGAATGCTAGGGAGAGGTCTGGGTGTAGACATGTTGGACATGCGTTGGAATTGACATGCCAGGACCCCGAAGGCGCGTACGATATAGAAGGGTCAAAATCATCGACGGTGACATTGACGTTTGCACCGAGCACACTACGGAGTTCGACGCATAACTGCCAGAGCAGTGAGAGGCGCAGCAGCCTCGACGAGACATAGCTGTGTCTAAAAGTATGCTGATCAGATCGATGACAACTACGTCCGGTATCAAAAGCAAGCAACAGACCTCATCATGAACGATTTGGCGTCGTTGGAGGATAGAAGCAAAGGCTAGAACAAGACCAGACCGAGAGGAAGAGTGAGAATGATCAGAGCCTTGTCCTTTTACATTAAAGGGCAAATGCGGGGAAGAAGCTTTCATCAAAAAGGACCCAAAAAATCCCATCTCACGCCAGAGCAGTCTGGTAAATACCTCGCAGAAGCTTCGGGACATATAGTCAAGTGAACCAAGAACGAATACAGTGGACGAGTTCCTTCGCACGCTACGCTGTCAAGACCATCCGGTCATTCGGCAAGCCTATCGCCAGGCTTAGGTGTCTTCTCTCGCACTCTCGCAACACAGACCGAAAAACAGTGCTAGTCTCAGGTAGAATGGTAATTTGAATTCAAGATCTTCTGATGACTTGTTGCCTATACATGTATGCAGTGAATCTTTGATTTTTTTGCCAAGGCTTATACCTGACACGTACCTGTATCGTGCAGCAAGCCCTTTTTATAAATACTTATCAATCTCACGATATTCCTGACCCGCTGAGCTTGTTAAAAACCGTATCTTCGGGATTGGGCCTGACAAACCAGTGCCCTGGCCCAGGATTGGACGTTGGTTCCGACCAAGTTTCACGATTGGCTGAAGAAACGGCGTCCTCATTGCAAGTCTTGTGAGAGAAATTCGAAGAGAAATATAGAATATGAAGGACATATATGGATTCCACAAAACCCCTGGGCAAAGTCATAGTGAGAAACTGACGGATTTGTGGCAGTGTGCTGACAAGTGAATGCATGGGCCAGTGTGAAAATCACGTGAGATATAGGTTAATCTTATCTAATCTCTCTACTATTCCTGCTTTCTCCTCCAACTCCTTAACTTCTTCTACCTTCGTTACCTCTATTTAAGGCTGGATCTACGACCCCTCTATACTTGATTTGAAGCACCTTATTCATAGATATTGCATTTGAAGCACAAGAAGCTTGCAATACTTGGCTTTCCAAGATCTTACAGCTTAATCGTAACAGAATGACTCTTCGACGATTCACTAAAGCCGTTGATGGAACGATACCAGTACAAGCCCTACTCTATAATGACGAAGAACTCTTAGCAAGTCAGGATGGAGTGGGAATCTATGACGGGTAAGTTCCTGAATGTTCTGGTGGTCGAACTTAAGACGGGTCGTGAAAGCTGGAGCCATATTCATCAATTTTGTGCCTGTTTTTTTTCGACCTTGTTTTCTCTTTATTTTCGCTGCTGTTCCTATCTCAAATTAATGATCTAGCACACAGAAAGCACCTGACTATCAGTCCGGGATTATTCATATTTCAAGCCATCGTCTGTTCTACATAGATCACACGAATGAGCTATCCCGTTCCTTTGCTTTAGATTTATCTCACGTCACCCAGACGGAGTACTATGCAGGGCTGTTCAAGTCCTCTCCTAAAGTGACACTCCACCTCTCGATGACGAATTCGTCCGGCGATTCCAGTCGGGAGGAAACAGAGACAAGTACAGGGTTTGAGAGTTGGGAATGCGAAGTATGTGCCTATCGTAATCCACCAGGACTGAGCCCGTCAGCAGCCCGAATATGTGGACTCTGCGGCGTACCCCGAAGTTCTGTCCCTGCGCCCACTCGAATTTCATTGCCCGTGTCTTCACACGACCCCAATTTGTCGCTGTCGTCCTCTCTACCTTCCTCTGCGTCTACACCCGCTCTTCCTCGCCATTACAAGAAATCAAGTCCTGTCGCATGTCCTGCATGCACCTTTTTGAATCATCCTTCCATGAGAGAATGCGAAATCTGTGGTACGGAGTTGCCCAAGGACCCTGCTTCCTCTCAAATGGAAATGAAGTCTGCACCTGCGACGCGCCCTGCATCTCCGGATCTTGATGAAGACGACTCGGGGGTGAGAATCATCAAACTAAGTTTCCGCAAAGGTGGCGATAAGGCACTTTATGCCGTACTCAAGCGCAGCCTGCAAAGTAAATCATGGGAGGTGGGTATTCAATTCATCCGATCTTCATTCATAGGTACAAGTATCAACCGATCGTTGATCCTAGACCAACGCCATTATCAACACTTCGATTCCCCAAGACAACGCCAATACAGATGGATTACGCTCTGGAATCAGTAAGCTCAATTTATTGGGTCTCACTGGTAATTGATCTCGAACAATCTGCAGCTGGCATTCTTCGAACTGTCGAAACATCTGCTCAAGGCCGAGAATCCAACATGAAAGGCGCTCTGCAAGATCTTGAAGCTCTCATGATCAAAGCGAAAGATATGGTCCGTCTAGCTGCCGATCTTAATGAACGTCTCACAGCATCGTCTACCGCGACGTCCTCAAACTCCAATGGCTACTCGAATTCGACATTGATACCACCTTCAGCGACCGAGCCCGAGGAAGCAACCTTCATCCGCTCATCACTTTCTCAGTTGGGATTGGAAATGACGAACACTCCTGTAACATTAGACATGATGAAAGATGAACGAAAATGGATTGAAGAATTGGCAAGGGAATTGGCTGGGGTCCTGCAAGGGTCTGGCAAGACGCTTTCATCGTCAAGTGGTGACACCCGTGGCGGGATGATGAAACAGCGAGGAATCATTGCATTGGATGAAGTGTGGGGTGGATGGAATCGGGCGAGAGGTGTCGGTTCGTGTGCACATTTACTCTCAGGGAATAGTACTGACATTGATGTATTACACAGCCCTCATTCCTCCTTCAACGTTCTTACAAGTACTCCCACATCTCCCGAGCTATACAAACCCCATCGTCTCCGTTCGTACACTCAACTCAGGTCTCAGTGTGCTTCACACACCGTCATATTCACATGTGGCTTTCACCGCGCGGATATGTGGACTACTTACGCTCTCAGGTCCCAAAACTACGACGGAAGTGGCGCAAGAAGAAGGCATGACGATTGGATTGACTACGGAGATGCTGGCTGCTGTCGAAGCGGACGGCGATGTTTGCAGGGATGATGGTAGTGCGGTTATTAAGGAGGGGTTGGGGGATATCGTTGTTTTGGGAGAGGTCAAATGGTGGGCTAATTTGTTTATAGGGTATAAATGGGACGGACACGAGTGAAACGTTGCTTTACATGAGGACACTAGAGTTTCTTGGCTGCAAATTCTGCTACCGCGACGATACACTAGGGATAGGAAGGGCTTGGGAGGGTGTTTAGGACTTCTCACGGGCAGTGGGTCCATGTAGATGCTACCTACTTATGAATCGTTGATCAACTCTCTTGCATCCCTTTTGGGATTCTTTTCCTTGGTGCAGCTTCCCTATTATTCATGAGGTATGCCCCTGAGCTCAGAAAACGTTGAGCAGTATAAACTTCTAGAGTTTGAAGAGTTCTGGCGCGACCACTACGACTGGCTGAAAGAAAATGGTTATCTGCTTCGACCTCGTTACCATCCTGACTGGGTCGCGTCTTGGAAAGGAACGGGCAAACCTTCCATCTTCTATGAGGATGGTCCAACGGCACGGGTGAGTATCATTGTACTTGCGAGCTCGCAATGCTCCCTGACACGTGCAGACCGGACGGCATTTGGATGCAGTGCGCGTTCGCGATGGTGCAATTGTAATGCTCAGAAGAGCGGATGCACCGACTGTTTCGGATGAACTAAAAATCGGCTGTATCTTCTCTGCGGAACCTACACTCTCCGACTCGCGCAATCATTGCGTGCCCATATACGAGACGTTGAAGGTACCGGAGGATGACGAGCTGATCGTGGTCATGCCACACCTTTTGTCTTGGAATTATCTTAAATTCAATACGTTTGGAGAAGTTGTCGATTATTTCAATCAGATTTTCGTAGTAAGTTTTGTAGCTCATTCCTTGACAACTCATGTTTAACGAAAGCGCGTCAGGGTTTGCAATTTATGCACAACCTCCATGTTGCACATAAGTTCGTCTAAATTTCTTTCTCTCAGAAGATTGTGTCTTACTCATTCTCACTTAGCGATGTGAAAGCTAACAATATCATGATGGACTGGAAACCTTTGTACGATACTCCCCCGCATCCATCGAGTCGCTGGAAGAGACGGGATTGGGCTGGTAGGGCCAAACATCATACCCGCACAACCCAGCCTGTGAAGTACTACTTAATTGATTATGATCTTTCTCGTCAATATTTACCTCAAGATGGACCCGCTCTGCAAGCACCTGGGTATGGAGGAGATCATTCAGTTCCAGAATTTCAGGCAGACACACCTTGCAATCCTTTCGCTGTCGATGTCTACCGCATGGGAAATATGATCCGCTCTAGATTCATTGTCGTCCGTATTCCCCAGCTCGTCTTGCCGTCTTCATTGTACTAACTTTGCATCATCCAGGGAGACCCGTTCAGTAAGCCGAAACGCGGTTTCGAGTTCATACTGGATCTCGTTGCGGACATGACCCAAGATGATCCGACCAAGCGACCCAATATGAATGAGGTCGTTGCGCGCTTCGACACTATCAAATCAGGCTTGAGCCCTTGGAAGCTACGATCCAGAATTGTTGACAAAGGAGAAAACATCATCGCCCGAATATTCCGCGCACCATTTCACTGGTTACGACAGTTGTTCTATATTGCCAGACGGGTTCCTGCAATACCAAATACTTGAGTTTCGGAAATCCTGTAGACACACTGCCTATGTGTTCCCTCCCTGCAAAATTAGTTCAGCACATCTCTACATGGCATGATTCATTGTTGTTGACACCCCGATTCTGGCTTTCATCGATCATCCTTGTACAAATGCTTTTATTATCCTGTACGCGTATACCAAAGGTCGTCAAACTGACGTTTAACGACTCCACCAGATGCCCTTTAGACTATTAAGATACATAGCTTGAGTCCTAACCTGTCCGATTGTCTATGTTCATGAAGCAGCCTAATTGCCTTGTTTAAATATAAGGCGGACCGAGTGCTGCAGGAAATTGGGTAAACGTGAAGGTGAGTAAGCTGATGATGAAATAATATGAGAATTTGCTGCGAACCTTGTCTAAACATGCCTAATGTGAATTCTACTACTAATAGCAATACACCACCTCCAGGAGCAAGACGGAGGACTTTAGGTATAAAACCTTTGTACAGTGCTCCAATACCTTCTTCTCTTGCCACAAGTACCAGTGAAGGATAAGTCCAGTTATACTTGGGTACGACACCAGGAATCTTGGGAGCGCTCTGAATCCGAGATTTGACAACCTAGAGAAATTACTAGGAGTTAAAAAGGATGCTCGTAACTCGTGAGGCGTGGTCTTACATCGAAACTAAGAAGAGAGAGAGAGTATTAGCAAACGGGAGCTGTGGCAGGAACAAAAAGACGTACGGAGTGTTCACCATAGTCCCGACACATCCACCAACACAACCCGAAATGAAGTTGTTCAATAAAGTTGCTTGTGGAGTCTAACCGAATTGTTATTCAGTGAACCAACATCTCGCAAGCGTACGGCTGACCTCTGGCTTTGGCAACATAGCCTTGACCTGGAAGATGCAGCCGAAGTACCCTCCATTCCACCATATATGTCTGTTTGAGGGAGGAAAAAAAATCAGAGCTGATACCTTCCTCAAAATGTATGGCCGCGGACCTCCAGAATGTCGACTCCATACCAGAGTACAATCCAAGCAACCCCTCCTTCTTGACAATTTGCTTGACGACATCCATTGGTCCTGCGTATGTGCTGTTCTTGTCCTGCAATCTGTAAATAGATCGGAGAGAGAAAATTCAGTTGCGAGCTACGCATTAAAGACAAACTCCTAACCTGATCTTGACTAGTTCAAAAGGGGTGACAACAAAACTTTCCTGAGTGGATGTGAGCTACCTGAAGTGATGATTCATAAAGCTCCTGGAGGACGCACTGTAGCACCTGCACTACAGCCAGTCAATACGGAAAGTTGCTGGTTCATTTTAGTTTCCCCTGCGAGACCGAGATAGGTCTTTCCCCAGAAATCATTGGCGGCACTGTTCCAATGGCGTATTCAATTTTTGTTTTTTCCGGATTCAGTCGGGGATTTGAGATACATACAATTTAACGGCACGCTTGGGGGCTTCTAGCAGCAGTGGGGGTACGAGACCTTTACAATAAAACCAGGTAAGACCTTGTGTTGATAGTAGATTAGCGTATAGAGCAGAAAAATACCTCTGTAAAGCCGTCCAACACTGATTGAAAGGTGATTAGTTGTGATTAATTGCTCGTGTGACAAGGAAATCTACGACGTACCCCTCCTCCTTTACGATGGATCTAAAGGTACCAACGAGCCCTTGGGACTTTTCCGTAGATAACTGCATGCGGGTTTTGACCTAACGAAACGCCTGAGCTGCCAACCAATCCATAGACAAATATTATACGTACGACATCTTTGAAATACCATGAAATAAACTTCTCTTGAGCGATTCTCACTAAAGAATAGAGAGAACTCACCGAGAGGATAAAAAGTCAGGATCTCAGATACCCCCGCAATGGCACCAGCTGCGAAATTGGCCACGAAAGGCAAAGCTTCAACCGACATTGGTAAATCATCGCAGGGTCATTTTTTAGCCAGAGAAAAAGTATTCATACGTTTCTTTTGTTGCTCCGCCATGATACGAGCTGAATATCAGAGCTGCAGATAGCCAAGGAGAGGGCAAGACAAAATATAGAACCAGGGACTGAGGTAAACTTTCGGATTGCGGGGTGCCGCAACTTTGTGATGGTGTGACAACTTGTGACGAGTACACCAGCGTGACAAAATATTTCAGGACACAGCTATAGGCAGCCTCGATGCTGCCATGGTGTACATTCATTCCTGGCAAGAGTACCAAGATGCGGCCGAGGCTCTGTACAAGAAATCTCCCGATACTGTATGTTATTCCTATGTATCGCAGAATCGACCAAGCTAACTTAAAATACAGACCCGCTACTGCATAAAATGGAAATCATCCGAAGGAAAGTTGGTGCTGAAAATTACGGATAATGTATCGGTATGTCGTTGTGGCATTTCTTTATGAACAGTATACTGACTAGTTTTAATGTCTAGTGTATCAAATTCAAGACGTACTCATCCATATTTCTCAATCGTTTCGAGGCTTTAAACCTCTCGTTGATGCAAAAAATGCAGAATCAGCGTGTTATTGAGAAGCCGGTTGCTGAGCAATCCACGAAAGGCGATACCGTAACGCGCGACAGTCCAGCACCTTCATCTGTACCTTCATCTGCACCCGTTATAACACAAGCTGGACCAGCATCTGGGGGAGTGAAAAAGAAGAAGCCCAAGAAAAAGAAGTAGACTTGATTTGTTTGAGCCGGGTGGGACAGAGATAGTTCTTAGGATAACAGAGGTGCGGGAAGAAACAACACGTATCTTAAGCGTGTACTGAGCCTTTCTCAGCGTTGTACAGATCAATTATGAGAATCAGACGATGGATATTCATTCTGCCTGGAACTAGATCTCTTGTTGTTTGGAATCTTGATATCATTTCTTCATATCTGGAGCCTCTGTTGCACGTTCCGTGCTGGCTAAAAAACAATGTCAGAAGACCTTGGAGTAAGGATGATGGCCGCTAGCGATTCACGCATCTTCTCCACACCTGGAATCAATTACTTTGATTTTGCCAGAGCTTGTGCTTGTTTTTTGTGAGAAGCCGAGGGATATTTTCCAAGAATATTCTCCATTTATCGTCAATGTTTTGACCGGGTGCAGATGGTGGATGCAGTTCCTGAGAAGGTGAGATCTCGAAAAAAGGATTGTGGACGAGCAGCTGATGCAAATGTCTAGTCGAAGAACAGGTGCAGCATGAAAACTTTGAAGGTGAGCTTTCGGCAGTGAAGCTGACGCATGAATGGGAACAGCGTAGAGCCGCCGGCGACTTAGAGAATTGACTTTGAATGTTTTTGGGATCATGCCTTTGGATCCTAAGCTCCGCCGACTTGCAATGGTTCGGAACAGTTCCGCGCCTGATTTGACCGGTATTCATTATATTTTGAGATTGAATGTTTCTCTGAAAGTCTTGTTCGTTGTCTACAGGGAATTCACTATGTGCTCCGCAACTTGATATCTTGTTCGTTCAAAATAGCCCGAGCATCCGATGTTGATGTCACTGATGCTACGGATTCGCAATGGGTCTGCAGAATCATTTTTGACGGCTCAGTGCATCAAGTCCGATGAAGCGAGTTGAGATGAGATGGTCTCCAACATCATACCCTCCGCGTGCTTGGACGTCATTCGAGATGGCTTACGAAAATGGTTGTCAATGGTTGTCTCGTTGGTGGGAGACCACCTCACCACACTTGAATTTTCGGAGGGTAGATAATTGCGCTTTGACAAATTTGTATACCTGTACTGACCAAAGACCCAGGCCGTCTCGTTTCCCTGCCACTACTGCCGTCTCAAACCTCCATTTGTCGCCAAAAGCTATTGTATACGCGATCATTTTTTCGTATTGTTGAAAAGCTTCCTCGTTCTGCTACCGGTCTTGAAAAGACTTAGATATCTGTCAAAGCTCAAGATCGATCATCTATATCTTCATTGTATAACGGAACCAGTGCATCATCTGTCAACGCAAGCATCATGAGGCATCATCTCTGTACATACTGTGTACACTGGTTGTCCGGTCCACGGTTGTGATTCTGCGAAGCGATTACGTGTGTAGTACTCGCTTTTGCATCGGTTCATCGAAGAACTGCATGCGCATTAACGCATGGAAATGAGGTCGAGGTTCCTTTCCTACACCCAGGAACTTTGGCCGTGCCTTTCTTTTGTATTACAGGTTTTGCCTGATTCGACTTGCTGCCGACGCGTCGAATGTATGGCGCAGCAAGCCTGAGAGCGCTAAGGTCTCTTTCGCGACAAGGTTTGTGATATCGGTATCTTTGGATAAGGATGCGTCGTATATGGAAGTACTCGATACACGACGGCTTTTTCGCCCGACCCGAGTGCGTGCTTATTTCTCAGAAAACTCTGGCGGTTAGTAAGCGTCTTGTGCGCAGCTTTCAGTTGATATCATGCATGAATGCGATGCTACTTCTCGAGCTTAAAAATGAAAAAGGCATGGTACAAGCGGTTATACTCGGGAGGAATAAGGCAGAATTGTACCGGGATGTTATACATATGGTAAGAAAATGCGGAACTGTTCAGTCTGTACCTTTTCACACCTTCATCTTCATCGGCGGTACTTTCAACAGACCGAGGTACTTATTCGTATTTTTAGCAGCGCTACTTACGGGCATGCAATTCACCGACGCCTCTGAGCGCCATCGGGTACATCGGGTGCTCCGGAAAGGACGTTCATCCAGCGGGATTTGGCCTGCTCCTCTGGGCTCCTGGAGTCATCCGCGGACATCCAATATTCGGGCTCAGCTACGTAATACCGTGCTTGCCAAATTTCAATTTTCGACTTGAACCCAGTTAACCAGGAACCTCCAACGCGGGTACACATCTTTTCATGCTCTTTATGGCGGGATGGGCGCTATGTGGCACATTTATTTGAATAGTGCGCGCTCGATATGCGCCCGGGCGCGCGGCTCATGTACTTTTATACTTGAGGCCTATCCCATCAACTGATGGTGAGTCACTCTTCTGTCATTTTTCTATTCCATGTCTTCTCCAGCGTTTGCTTCCTTCTGATAGGCGAAGCATTGATTTTCGTTTCGATCGTGTACCAGAGCTAAACTCCTTGCTGTGCTTTCATTAAATCATAGAAGCTCAGACAATTTATTCAGGAAAGTTGGATACTTATCCACTTACAAGAGCCTCGAGCTGCCTCGAGTCAGGGAATGCCAATGGGCTACCGCAATACTAAGTATGATACGCGTCTACGTACGATGGTCAGTAGATTGGTGTACGTATGTATACAGACCAGCCTCGGATCACCAATTCTGCCATCCAGTTCTATCTATGGGCCATGGCGACCTTGTGAATTCCTCAACGGAGGTAAGTAAGTATACTTTCGTGGAGAGTGGCAATACTGAATATACCATGTACGTAAAGGCACGGGATGTACATCTCTCCATTTCAGAATCACTCTCCTAAAGCCACTACCAGACCGGGCTAAGTATACCAAGACTCCTTGGGTGTATGTAGTAATGTACATGCCTGCCGCCCGTGTCAATTTCAGCGACGACTGACAATAAATCTAGACGGTATAGGGACCACTTTAATGATTAATCAGATATCTATCAGTGCGGAAGAGCGGTATTCCCGGCGCTGCGCTGGTATACCGAGCCCGAGCCCGATGCGTATGACCCGCACAATTTTCTGTGGGTGCTACAACGACCCGCCACGTACATAAAATATGCACATGACGAAAACACCTGCGTCGATGAAATCAAGGTTGACGTTAGTACCGCTGGTGAGTTCATCGTTTTACCTACAAAAATAATTTCGACTTTCAATCTTGGGAATTTTCTATGATATAGAAAGGATCCATCCCTCCTCGAAAGCTCGCACTCCCATCAGGACCGAAGAGTCCGCTATCTTACGATGCTGGCAGCTTACGAGCGCTCCGCTAGCTATCGGAGTTCGTCGACGAGTAATCGGGCTGTGTCCGGAGCCATGAATAGGCGTAAACATTTTACAGGAGTCTGGAGATGGTAAGGAACTCCTCTTGAGCTCCTTCAATAGAACCTTTCGGGCTCCCGGGCTACATGAGGAGTTTCTGGAATACCAGGCTGTAGCTGGTACGGTCTACTCCACTGTAGAACTGCGTCCAATACCTATCATGCGAGTGTTGTACGTGGATCTACTGCCTGAAAATAGATCACTCACATACTCACATCAAATTATTGCCACGGAATGTCAGGACTTTTGATATCTGCGCCACAAAACGGATCCTGTCCTTATTGCCCGTGTGATATTTGCGCTTTGAAAGCGCATGAAAGCAGGACTTGTCCCCGCCTTGTCCTCGAGTTTGACAGGGCTTATTTACGGGAGATCATATAAATGACGGAACCGGGAATTGCACAGTTGCAAGAGGTTGCAAGGTGAAGTACGTATGTATAATCACGGTATGCCGAATTCCGACCGTTCGATGGTGATTGACTTGTCGTACCCCACCACTCCTTCGAAACCTCCAGGGTCCAGGAAAAGTTGGGTAAGCACGTACCAGACGGGAGTGACAACCCGTCTTCCTTCATGTCTACAAGATGCGCTGCCGGCTAATCGGATTTCCCTCTCCTCCCCTCCCCATCTTTTTTATTCTTTTTGCTCCTCAGTTCCGATTCCGCTGCCCGCTTATATTAATGATGATTGTGGCCACTGGTGGCGTTGCCGAATTCCGTTAATACCGTGTCTACTATATGGACTACAAACGCTCGATCAACGGGTGAAAATCATCCCTGGCCCGCCCTGCAGCACCATTGACATTGCAACTCAGCAACTTGAAATACAGTATGTAACATAACCTGGGAGTATGAAAATTTTCAAGGTAACGTTCGCTATGGCTATGACATTGACTATGGCTAACGAACTTAGAGACGCGGACCCGGGCCGTGGACGTCATCGTACGGATTACGGATTCGGATATCTGCGAAAATCAATGCCAATAGAGTCGCGATGGGCATTTGAATGGCTCATAAATCGAGTTAACGTTCGAATTCGTTATGGCTATGGCTATTCTATTTCTGCTAATTTCACGAGAACACGTACGGAGACGCGTCATCGTATGGATCCGGATATTTGCGAGCAATAGAGTCGCGTCGGGGATGGGCATTTGAATAATTCAAGCCTAGGTAAAGTGGGTACCGGTAAGGTGAGTTAGGAGGAACCTGAGGATAAAAATCTTGCGATCATTCCTACTTCCTTATATCATCGAATTTAGCGGCCCCCAGGCCCCTTTGCCAGTGGATGTCACCGCACTTTGTCCCGCTTTGTCAAGCTTTGTCTCCGCTTCTGACTTGTCCCTTGATGGTGATGCATTGATGTTGTGAATCTGATAAATCATAAAGTATCACAGACTCGGCCTTCACTAGCACTCTGGAGTGCGATTTGATCTCACTGTCAGCACCCTCAGCCTACGAATCCGATTCATCATCCACCATCATGGATCTCGGGACTCGCCCGTGGGCCGTGGGCCGTCAGTGCTGGCATTGGCAGTGTTCAACGGGATAATTACACGTCGTTGACGAGTCACTGACTCACTGGCAGATTAAGTGCGATGGTTCGCGTGAGCTTGAGGAAGAAGGGCGGAGGTGTCCCGGTCAGGCTAAGGCTTTACTTATTGCACCGTTCTACCGTATACTAGCGGAACCGGGAAAAAGTCAAACACCAAAAGCCGCGACTACGTACAGCGGTACAGCGATACAGCGAATGGCCATTGGTATGGGTGCATACTTAAGGGAAGATGCAGGGTCAGGGACCGACGATTTATGTATGTATGTATGGATCCGTTCTACCGTGGTGGAACTTCAATCGGGAAAGGCCGCAATTTGGACTGTGTACAGCGAGGTGCATAGGGAGGTGCTAGTGTGGTCTTGTGATCCAATTTTATACCTATCCCGAGCCTGTCTTAGTCTACCGGAATATTACAGGAATAGGGGGTCTCAGTCTGCGGGTCTGCAGGGGTACGATAGAGTGGAACACGGAGGGTATATTAATATTGTGACTTCTTCTCACCCTCACCTTCAGGCTCCCTTAGGTCGATAAGCGAGTGAGGTGAGATCTCGAGTCATTGTATTGAGATTGATTATGATATTGATACTTTACAGGGATCTCTTGAATATCAGGTTAGCTTCGTGCTCCAAGCCTATAGTAACTGCTTTCTCCTCTCAGACTCAAGGATTCATCCCCGAACGCTGGAGTGGGATATCGATATGATATGGCTGGTTGGCTACCGTCTGCTACCACGACGTACTGTAACTTTGTAACTAGGGAATGATACGTAGTCCCGCGGGATGAACACATAGTACCAGTAAGTATTGAAATATTGACAACTCGCGCGGTCACGGAGTGGAAGCCTGAATTCGAATCTGAATCTACAGGATAGGATAGGATAGGGATAGGATAGGGAAGACCAGGGAAGACCTTGGTTCCCCAAGAAACCAAAACCACTGGCATAGTACGAACCTTGCTTGATACACCATACCGTGACCGTTCATATGGGATCTGCAATGTACAACGTGCACTGTGCAGGCGCGTCACTTGCAAAGTTGCATCAACTTGCATTCCCGGGCACCGTGAGCTTTTAAATTTTAGCGCTTAGCCTTCAGGCTTCAGGTTCCGTTCAAGAATCAATTCAAAAAGCTGTATGTACTTAGGTATGTATGTATGTATGCGTATGCGAACGAGCGCCAAGTCGGAACCCAATTGCAAGTCTACCCTAGCGAGCTCAGGCAGGCTCAGGCTTGGCCCGTATGGAGTCACCGAATTCAATCATTTACTTACTTATTGTATGTATTGTATTGAGCCCTATTGAGCCCCGCTTGGCTTTGACTAGGCGGAAGAAGGAATCTATGTATGTACCTCGCGAGTATATTTTCTTTTTGTGGAATAAAGGTTAAAGCGTCCCTCAGGGTCTACATGGCGTACGAGGGTAGACAAGGGCGCTTGGACGTTAAGACGGTTAAAAGGAGCGGCTATCCATGCGTCTGCTTTGACGTACGCGTACTTATTAGGGATGACCGTGTGTAAGTCGACTTAGGCCATCCGACTTCGATGCTTACTACAATTATTTTTTGGAAGTTCCGTAGTAAGTACTATCAGCTATGTATGTACCCAGTGACTGGGAGACTTGGGATCCAAACCTCATACGCCTAGGACTTCGGTCCCGACGATGCAGGGTTGAAGATCTGCCAGTGATTTGTTTGTTGAGAACTTAAGTTGAACGGATGGAAACTGCCAATAAGTACATACATACTAAATTCAATGAGACTGAACTTGTAATTGAAAGACAAACTCCCGGGAGACGCTGACGCTGGCGGTGGCAGATGATTGACTGATTGATTGGTTCAAGATCTACGGGATTAGTTCAGTTGAGCTATCACTACTTACAAGGGATTTGGAACGAGTGATTGAAAAAGAAGAAGAAGAAAAAAAAACTTTAGCCTCAAGCTGAGGCCCGGGAACTCGAAGATCCTTTCGAATCTCTGAAAGTTTGAGCCGAGCGCCACTGGGATCATGATGAAAAGATGAAAAAGAACATGTACAGGCCTCTCAGATCCTTGCAAGTTCTTTCAGATCTTTGCCATTGTCAATGTTTTAGCCTACGTACACTGAGGCTTCTTGCTTCTTGTCAGGGATCACTGTCAACTGATCATGATGAAAAGATCACGGACGAAAAGATCCAAAGGTGTAAACTCAACTCGTACTAAACTAAGAACAATCCCAATCCTCAAACCTAGGCTGTTGCGATGTTTCATTGATTGACTGATACATTGAGGGGTTGGAGTCGGAGTCTGTTGGGGTGTACCGTCACGTTTCAGAGATCGACGCCGTCAAGAAGAACCATATGTGTTACACGAGGCTGGTGGCAGGACTTATTTTAGTGATTGAGTGCAGGCTACATATACATATACTTACGGTAGGGCGGGAGGACGGTAGAACGGTAGGGTTGACCCTGAGAGCTGTTCGGCGGTCTAATTTCTGAATGAATTATAATAGGAATTCAGCGATCCAATGAGTCACGTACGATGAGCCGGACTTGGATCGTCGTGAGTACTATGTAAGTGACGGAGAGGATAGTTACTCACCCTTGGCGTTGCTATATGCGTTCTACGTACATACCCGTTGGAGGGTCTTGAGTCGACTTGGAGGCCTAGACTTTGGTGGAGAGGAGCGGTAGAAAGCGTAAAGCGTTACCTGCGAGATCGGTCAGTTTAGAAGGGTAGCGACGACGCTGGAGTGTCGGTATAAAAGACTGAAGTACTTGCCAAAAAATGCTTCTAGAACATAGATTGCACATATTTCCATTGCGGGGAATCGAACCCCGGGCTGCTGTGCAATCCGTCGCCTACGAATAAGTATGAAAGACAGCAATGTTAGCCACTACACCACAATGGAATTGTTGAATACATTGAGCGAGACCAGTGAAGTAAGATATGAATAGTTCGGATAAATGAGCCCGTCGGGTAGAGGAAGGAAGGAGTCCACAATAGGCCTAGAGTCCCCAAAGAACCCAAGGAATAACTCGAAGGATGCGCCGTCGGGACGAACCTACGGATAATGAACACCGGACCCGCGTGATAGTGCAAGTGTCGGCAAGTGGAGGGCGGCGTGAAAGTAAGCAATTGAAGGCGGGGGTACCGTTAATCCTGTTGGCTTGATAATTCTGCGTGGCGGTCGGTGGACGAGCTGCAAGGGCCCTTCGACTACGACAGACCCATCGAGCACGGCGTTCTGAAATCTGCTTGGGTCTTTCGACCATCATTGGTTCCTCAGACCTATGAGCAGATGATGATTATCAGATGGATGGGCGTTCGGGAATGGCGTAGACGGAGAAAGAGGCAGTGTTGTGATGTATCAATGATAGATTGGAGGTTGCTTTCAGCATAGCACTCGGCGGTGAATTCTCCATGTTATTCGGAGTAAAAAACCCTATACCTAATTAGGAAACCAGATCTTACTGAATCTCGCTTATGAGATACTTTGATTGTCTTTGTTTGTACCCGAGAGGCAAATGGACGGAGGCCCGACTAGCACGTCTCCTTCAATTATTTCTTTTTCTTTCTCTGTTTACGATAACTTAGCTTTCTCTTTAATGTCCACGACGACCCTTCCAAATCCTCGTACTCAGCTTCATGCATTACAACTAAACTCGTTGCCTCCTCAGTCTCAGCAGGATCCGTCAGAATATACTGCTAGACCCGGTGGGAGGAGGAGTTCGATTTCGTGGAATAATACGGGTTCTTCTTCTTCATCGCATTCTATAGACCCAATACCGGGTCTACCAAGAGGTCTCTCGCGTCCACTCACACAGGCAGAACAAGATAAACTAGCTCACCTCGACAGACTCAAATTCTTCCTCGCTACCGCTCCTTCACGATGGGACACCTCATCTACATCCTCAGACCCTTCTTCTTCCACCTCCGCTAATGATCCCTATCTCAATATGGGTATCACAGGATTGAATGCTTCGGCTTTTGGTTCTGCTGGGACCGGGTTGGGAGGTCATCATCATCCCCATGCGCCTTCACATCCTGCTCTTAATAGGTTCTTGTTACCCAATCAAGAGTTTGTTACTTGTGTCTTGTGGAATGGGCTATATCATATCACCGGGACGGATATCGTTAGGGCTTTGGTTTTTCGGTGAGTGTGCTCGGTCTTTCTGTGCAAAGGAAGTCGGTCGTTGATGTGATGAGTTGTAGATTCGAAGCCTTTGGTAGACCAGTGAAGAATATGAAAAAATTCGAAGAAGGGGTGTTTAGTGATCTTAGGAATTTGAAACCTGGTCAGGATGCGAGTCTTGAAGAGCCCAAGGTAATTTACTTGTTCTTTCTTTCTCTCATCAGAATTCGTCTCTAATCGACGTTGGTTGGTTACAGTCACCCTTCCTCGATCTCTTATTCAAATACCAATGCATTCGAACACAGAAGAAACAAAAAGTCTTTTATTGGTTCTCCGTACCACACGATAGACTCTTTCTCGATGCACTCGAAAGGGATTTGAAGAGGGAAAAGTGAGTCCTTACCTTCTAATTTACACTTAACCAACCAACCAACTCCTTCCTTCCTTCCTTCGTACGTAGAATGGGCCTCGAACCAACAACCCAAATAACAGGCGAACCAGCCCGTTCCTTCGTCTACGACGGCGCTTTTAAAAGGTCGTTGTACGAGCAATTCGTTAAAGCCGCAGGTGGAAGAGACGGGGAAGGAGAATTAGAGAGGGTTGTTAGGGGTTTGGAAGAAAGCGAGGCTGAGGATTCACAAGAATCTACCAACAACGAAGGAGAGAATATGTGTATGAGTGAAGATGAGGTTTCTGGTTCGGATGTGGAGAAGAAGGCGCAGCATAACACCAAGGCGTCAGCACAGGAATCACCTTTTTTTAATATGTTCTCCCTATTCGAAGGAAGTCCTACGTATAAACAGAGAAGGAAGAAGGTTAATAGGCCGAGTGCGCTTTCGAGCGTGTCTGTCTCTGGTGCCGTTGGGTCGAGTGTTGCTGTACAGGGAGGAGGAGTTGGAGGAGGGGAAGATGAGAGGGGGAGGTATCCGTATAGGGTTACACCCGGACAGCAGGGATATGGACAAGGACAGGGACAGGGAGGAGTAGGGGGAAGTGTGAGTGTGGATAGTGCGGAGAGGTTTGCGTATCCTTATCCTACGTCTGGGCAGGGACAGGGAAGGTCGTATACTCAGCAACAACAGCAGCAGCAGTTTGGGTACGACCAATCCCAGACGCAGATGATGGGAATGGGGTACGGTATACCATCGAATTCGAACACGAACCCGAGCTCGAACCCGAACCCGAATGCTAATGCTAATATCGGTATAAGCATGGGAGGTATGGGTATGAATATCGGAGGATTCGATGAAATGATGTACCCTAATTCAAGTCCGGGGGGTGCGGGTGTGGGGAGTTTTCCTCTTAATCATCCTACTCACCCACCTCCTCCTCATCCTACCCATCCTACCCAGCCTCATCCTACCCAATCACAACCGTACGGGTACCCCCCTCAATACGTTCGAGTCAAACAAGAACCCTCCCCTTCCTCACAAGAACGCGAGAGGGGAAGAGAACCGGTTTCGGCGGCTGATATGTTCCTACGACAAGCTCGAGGCGAACTCGGCTCTGGATCTGGCTCTGCTTCTGGGTCTGCTTCCTCCTCCTCAGGGGCAGGGACAGGGGAAAGGGTGTTGAAGAGACATAGTTATGGGGGCGTTGGTAGTACGACGACGACGACGACGAGTGGGATGGACGTACCTGTTTGGGTTGAGGGGAGGTTTGCGGGGGTTGGGCCTGCGACTGGGACTAGTATAGGTATGGGTATGGTTAGAGGGAGGAGTGTTGACGGGAGAGGTGGGAGAGGTGGGGAGGATGATGTTGAGAGGGAGGGGAGTGCGGGTGGGAGTGGGAGTGATGGGGAGGTTGGGATGGTTGGGATGGGTGTTAATGGGAATGGGGAATCTCCGGGTGGTTCATCACCTTCTTCGAATTCTGCTTCTTCTACGGCTCCGACTACGAGTTCTACACTCCCTACCTCAACCTCAGCGCCTACTTCAGCTTCTTCAACCAATACAGCCACCTCAACCACCACAGCAGCTGCCACCCCCGGCACCCCCTCAACATCAACAAAAGCCTACGCATGCCCACTCTTCTCTTGCGGGAGACTATTCAAAAGGATGGAACATCTCAAGAGACACTTGAGGACACATACGATGGAGAGACCTTTCGTGTGTACGAGGGAAGGATGTGGGAAGAGGTTTTCGAGGAGTGATAATTTGGGGCAACATTTGAGGGTGTGTAGGAGGGGGAGTGCTGGTGCTGCCGGTGGGAATGGTCTTGTCTCTGCTGGTACTGGTGTTGGTGCGGGTTCTGCGAACACGACGACGACGGCGATGACTAATGGGAGTGGGAGTGTAAATGGTACAGGGATGGGAGGTATAGAATGGGGCGCTAGCGTCGCTGATTGGATCAACTCGAATTCAAACTCGAATTCGAATTCTGAGGATGAGAGTGAAGAGCGGAGGAGTGGGAGTGAGGACGAGAGTCGTGCCGCGTCCGTATCTGCGTCCGCATCTAGGGGTAGGGATAGGAAAGGAGGGGATATAGGTGTTGGGTTGGGGATGTTTGGGGGTGAGGATGGGGTTGGGATGGGGATGGGGATGGGTATGGGTATGAATATCGGGATGGGTATGGGTATGGTGGATACCTCAGCGCCTGCGTCTGCGCAGGGGTACTTCGCTTCCCAAGCCCAAGCTAACGGCTCCGGGACTGGGACTGGGGCTGGGGCTGGGGTTGGGGCGGGGGTACAAACTGGTGGACTGGACGTTCCGATGGAGTTGTGTGAGGTTGAGTTGACGGGTGAGGTTAGGGAGGTACAGGGTGATGAGGAGGGGTTGGTTAGGGTTCATGTTAGAGGGGGGAGTGGGAGTGGTGGGGATGAGAGGTTTGGGTCGATGCAGGGTCAGCAGGGGCAGGAGGATATGGATGTTTATGAGGTGGGTGTTTCTTTTTCTTTTTGAGTTAAGGGCTTTCAGAGGTGTTAATGGTGTTAATGGGATTTTTTTTGGGTATAGGGACAACATTTGGAGACCTACCCTCATATGCAGAGACCTGATACAGCCGGATCGACTTATTCTTCTTCGTCTTCGCACGGCCAACCGTTTTATACGGGGGCGGGGGCGGGGTACGGTGCAACACAAACCCAAGGACCACAAGGACAAGGATCCGGACAGCCAAACCCTGATTCCACCTCATCTCAATCCCAATCTCAATGGGCGTTAAGAGCTACACCCTCACCTGCATTCAGCACGATCTCAGTTCCTTCATTACCCAGTACGAGTCCCAACCGCGCTTCATGGAGCGGTGCGAGCGGGATCCCGAGACCGCATTCATCGYATATGAGGCAACATTCACATTCGGGACATTCGAGTTCGGGCGGGAGTGTGTATGGTGATGAGGGGTACGAGTCGTTCGCTGGTGGTGTGCCTATTCCGAGAAATTCTACTCATACTAGTATGGGTATGGGGATGAGTACGGGTATGGGTACGGGTGCGGGTATGGGTGGTGGAGGAGGAGGATATGGAATGATGCCTAGTGTATCAGTTTCTGCGCCCTCGCATAAGTTGGCGTTCGATCATGGGAGTTTGTACCCCCCTGGTATGCTCCTCGAACCTTCCTCTGCTGTCTCCCAAGGTCAATTCGGCGGTAGCAGTGGTGGCGGTGGGCTGGGGTTGAGTCTAAGCCTCGACTCAAATTCAAGCGGAGGGTCTTTATCCGCATCTGGATCGTTATCCTCTTCATTTGGATCTACGGGCGGTGGACCCGTTCGGAGACATAGGAGTATGACGCCTAGTTTGATGAGGGGTGCTGATGGGGGTGTTGTTAGGAGACCTGGGACGGCTGGTGTCGGTGTCGGTGGTGGTTTTGGTTTTGGTGGCTCGGTGGAGTTTGCGGGAGGGCAATATCATCCTCATCCGTATGCTACTGCTAGTAGTAGTCGCGCGAGTAGTCTTTCGAGGGGTGGTGGGGGGAGTGTACATTCTAGTCCCGCGGGTGGACATCATCATCTTTCGCTTGCTCCGCATGGTGTTGGGCCTCATGGGCATGGACATATGCAGAGGAGTGAGAGTCGGGCGTCGAGTTTGAGTGTTGAGATTGGGGCGAATGGGAATGGGACTGAGCAGGTACAGGAGCAGATGAGACAGATGATGCATGGTTCGAGACCTGGTTCTGTTGCTCCTCCTTCTTCGGGTGACGCTACATCGGGTCCGGGTTCGGTTTATGGTGATGTGTATAGGACTGATTCGCCTACGCCGTACGCTGGTGCTAGTCATGGTGCGATGGGGATGGTTACGGATTCTCCGGCGACGTTTGCTATTGATTTGCCTGGGCAGACGCATACGCATCCTCATGCGAATCATATGCATGCGGCGACGGTACCGGTGCAGCCTTATGCGATGGGGAATGAGTTGGGGTATGGGAGTGTTGGGCAGCAGAATCACAATGGTGCGGGGTATTACCCGCATCATGTTAGTACAATATGAGTGGGGAGGGGGAGGGAATCGAAAGGGTGAGTTGTCTTTTAAACTTCTTGTTATATGTATATTTCGCCTAGCAAGTGTTTCGTGTTTGGAACTGATACTGATGGTGTGTTTTTTCGGTTTCTTTTCTAGACTGCGACAGTCGACTTAGCGTGTTATTTTCCCCTGAAACAATTCCTACGACCGAATGGTCCTGGGTACTTGGCTCTTTTGTGTTTCAGCGTTACGGGCCTACAACTTTAACTGGATGACGCCATCAAATTCGCCTAAAAGTCCGAGTCGGTTGTCTCTTTGGGTGGATATGGATATATGAATGGAATGGAATGGAATTGTGCCTCACCTCGGCCAATGCTTGATTGCTGTTGTGTATCATCACTTCTTTTGCTCTGTCTATCGCTGTGTTTTATTTCTGTCTTTTGTCCTCGTCTCGTCTCGACTCGTCTTACCGGAACTCAAATATCCTTTTCGTTCTTACTTTATACCTGGCCTTACCCTTTGGGATGGACTCTAATACCACTACCTTTTCCTTTTTTTTGCTCATGTTCCTTTTTCATTCTTCCTTTCATTCTTCTGTTTCTCGTTGCACCCTCCCCTCTCGTACATGGACTTATTTATTCCACGAGAGCGAGAGCTTGTCTGTCTGTCAGTGTCTGTCTAATATTTGTCTACTTTATCTTAATACACGTATCATTAATACGTACCTACCTCTACTAATGTGTTGACTCTTGCTACCCCTAATACTTTATTCACACACCACACCAGCTTATGATATTTGATATTTTTGATACGTATATTTTTTCTGTTGTAGCCAAAACTTTGAGATTTTTATATGAATATATAACGACGTGCGACTTTTTGATAGTGCGATGCTTGCGAGCCCACAATCCATTGACGACCCACGACAAGTCATATGCAGATGCCAAAGAAGATTTTCCCTGTTGTTTCAAAAATAGCGTGCGTGTTGTCTGTGGGTGCCCGGTGCACAGCCTGAGCCTGTTGTGTGGAGGATCTCAGGGTATCTCGGGCGAGATAACTAGGCATCCGGTACATCCGTAAAGACTCAGAGCTCAGAGCTGAAGCTGACAGAGGAAATCGAGACAAAGATAATAATGCCTATGTAAGAAACGCTGTACATACCCTCTTGTACTGCAAAATTCAAATACACGTGGCTGTGGTCGAATTTTGATGATCTCAACCCAGCACGTCGCACATACATGGCTTTATTGTCAGGTTCGGGCGCTCCTGCTTCCTTCTCTTCCTCTTTACATCCATTTCTCGGTGGCCTGAATAGTCTGTTCTATGGCTGCTTCTTCATCTACGACTCTTCACGAACCTAATTTGAGCCCACTGGCTTATGACTTTCGAAAATCTCGTGTTGCTACGCCGGTCGACTACACCGAGAATCCTTTTAGCGACGGCACTCGAACGCCTACGAAGACGAATACCGATTCCAGGACCTTTTCATCATATGGAGCCTTCAGTCAAGCTGATTCGAGTCTTACGACCGGGACTGCGAGGGATTCGACGTATTTAATTCCGACGCCAATTGCGGAGAATAGGAAGGAAAGACGATTTGTATGCCATTCAAATTCATCGTGTGCCTAGTTCTTTTGCCGACGTATTTATTTCTAGCATCCCATTGCGCTATACTTGCCCATTGCAATAGGGACTCCACTGCTGATGCTTGCGTTAGCCATAGCCTTAGAAATAGGCATAATCCTATCTCAGAAGAATAACGGTAGCTATTCTTCCTCTTGATCCTTCATAGCTATGTTAATTTGGCTTCAGGGTTCAGTGTTCCGGAGAAGAACGTCATTCCGATCGCATCTCAACAGTTTCTGCTGGTAAGTGTCCCGATTCCTACGTTGATTCTGAACTCAGCACAGTTCTGCTCAGTCCTTTGTGCCCACACTGTGAAATTCTTTTGCTCTACTTTGAACTGGGCTTCTGCTGACTTGCCACCGTAGCTTTGTAATACCGGTGGCCTTCTCGTATCGAGAGCTGGATTGGCATTTGAGGATGTATCAGGTGTGCTTCATTTTCGTTGCTAAGATTAAAAAACTCATCAGAGTTCTTGATAGCCATACGTCATCATGACCAAAGGCACTGCTAATGCTGAAGAATCAATACTGTTAGACTATGTCAGTGCTTCCCTCCCCAAGCTCAGCTCTATCTTGTCCTTATTCCGGGCGTTACTCCTTAGGTGTCCATGGGGTAGGATCGTTCGCCAGAACCTCTATGGAAAGCCCAATAGCATTAATGAACACGCTTCTGCAGGTCGTTGTTCAGCTTAATCAACTCGCTGAAGTTTAGACACCGTGTCATCACATGGTCGACATTGACAGCTTTGGCCACTTATATACTCCAGCCTCTAGGTAATTAGAGAAATGTCCAGCCCACGTCTCAACTAATCGTAATATCGCAGCTGGTTCCATGTTCCAAATACAGCAACTCCCCAAGACCCAAGGCGAGTTTCTCAGAAATATGTTGTACGCCTTCGCTGACAAAACTGGAACAGATTCCACTGCCACTAGCGTCAGAGTCATTGGACTATCCCCTGATGTTTCTGACCTTAGTGCTTTTTCTGCTTCCGCTGGTGTACGTAGTATTAAGCCACGGCTTGATAAGAATGTTTCTAACCCATATCGGCAGTTTGCCGAAGCTGCTGTGTTCAATCAGCTTCCTGATCCTCCGTTCGTTCAGAAAGGTTGGGCTACGGCAATGTTTACGGTATGTCCTACTCTACCCACTCACTTCTCATAGTACTCACATCTGTACCCCTGCAGTTTCCCACAGATTCCTACCTCAACGGGACTATGACTGTGAACACCACTGGCATCCAGACGAACACACATTGTGCCGACCCGAATGGAACACCGGCACTGACTGCTGTGGATCAGGGTGCAAGTTTCAACATCACATCTACGTCAGTCGATGGATGCACGGTGACAGCTCTGGCTTCTAACACCTCTGTATGTGATTTCATCCCTCATCTTTTGGACTTCGTCTCACGGGTTCGCCCTACCCAGGTCGCAACTCAGCAATATGGAGTCGTTGCGGCCGGCTGTGGTGTAAATGCGACATTGAATGTTACTCAACAGCCTGTCATGTTTTGGTACGCACGTGTGTCTGCCTACGTAGTGTTGTACTCATTCGAGCCTAGGTACTTCCATCACAAGTCCGACGGCACACCAGAGGCCCAAACTGTTTTTTGCGCTCCTACTATCAGCGCCTTCAATGTCATGGCCACTGCCAGCTTGAATGATAATTCGTTTATCAACGTCACAGGCTTGAATACTAACGTCCCTTCGAATAATGTCACGGGCGGTGTACTCGGAGGGAAAGCGTTCAATGGGTAGGTGGATACCTGACTCTAAAGCGTCCCGCCTTGCTCACCATCTCTTCTAGTGTGGTGTTCGACTTCAATGCCATCCAAGATCCATTTATCTTAGCCAGAGCGTTGGCTACGAATAACGGTGTTCCCGGCGCAGTGTTTCGGTTTGCATCACAACCTCCAAATAGCCTCGACTCAACTTTCGACGAACCAAACGGATTCTTAGATATTACGCAACAAGTTTATGTTTGTGTTTTTAACCCGTCTATGTTGTTCCCTTCACATGACGCTAAGACATTCTCTCTCTAGACTCAACATCTGTCATTGTCCGCCAAGTCCATCTATTTCCTGCCTCAGAACAGTACCCTCAATTCTCAGCTGACATCACTAGCACCGAAATTAACGATCAAGTACGTGCGGTAATTTACTCTTACCCAGGATGTCTAACTCATTGCCGTCACCTATGAATAGCCCTCTCCCTGGACACGCCTTAGCCATCTTCCTCTTCTTCATCGGTTCCGTCGGCATTTTCCTTCAGATCATTCACCGACGGCAGAGGAAGCACCTCTATCTCGCCACGCCACCAGGAACGATCGCTGCGACGACAGCCCTAACATCTCACTCCGGATTCGGGGAGTTCCTAATGCCTTATGACGACGAAAAGACGCTCGAAAAGAAACTGAGTGGATTGAGGTTCCATCTTGACAGGAGAACTGGGGCTATTATAGCGTCGCCTGCTCCGCCAGGTGAGATTGACGATGTTCCTATCGTAGACAAGAAGGCGTCGCGCGTTTCTACTGCTAGTACCAAGGCTGGAGGGAGAGATGAAGCTATGATGTCGCTGTTAGGGAAACATCGTAAACGGACGAGTGAGGTGCCTGTCAATGTCTCCGAGTCATCGTCGCAGGCAGCGTTCGAGGCGGCGGCGGCGGCGTCGACGTATCCGCCTAATTTTAATGAAAACAGATACTCTTACAAGACACCTTATGATCCTTGACACGTTTGATGTGTTTGATGTAATGTTCTTTGCCTTTTAGATCTGCTTACCTATAGGTTTCTCCTGGGTTTCTCTCGCTCTCACTCTCTCATTACCCTCATGGACTACTTGCTCTGCACTCGCGCGCTGTCAGTTTTGTTTGCATAATCATTGTAATGTTATTTGATTTCGTCTTTTCTTTGTGACTACCTACTCAGGACGCGTACGGCGTGTACGGTGTGATATAGTACGTACTTTGAGTTCTTGTACTCGCTTTGCAATTGTGAGATGTTTTTTGGGAACCCCGAAAGAACTTCCTGAGGTGTCAGATTTATTCAACGCGCGTATGGATGGCGGCCTCACTGCCCCTTTTTTCTCAGTCTGACTCGAGAGACCATGAGCTACCGTAAGTTTCGAAGCCTGGGACCATGCTTTTTCGAAGTCGATGCACTGCTCGAGGACCCTGAGTTATGGATTTGCAAGTACTTCGACTGACCCCGACTGAGATCCGATGTCAGTGCTATTTGTTAATTGAAAATAACCACCGAGGTGCTCAAGGAAAGTCCTACTATTTTTGTATTCGAGACGAGGTTTTCGAGACACTGCAGAAGTCGGAGGCTAGCCAATCATGGGCTTTAAGGCAGTCGTGGTGTTCCGGCAGGTGACCTCGGGTGGCCAGGTCAAGTCCAGCCTGGACACAGAGCAATTCGACCCTTCATTTTTGCCTTCTAAGACTCGGAGTTCATTTGTTGCAGTATTCTGTACGTACATAACGTGTTCTGAGTGTCACTAGCTGCAGTTCAACCCACTGGCATCTCGAGTTGTTCCTGGGCTGATTTGAAATTGCCACGGCCCAGTCACAGAGGGTCCCAGACTAGTTTCTACAGGTGTTCAGTTCAGGCGTTCGAAGTGATGGACGAAATGCTCGGGCGTACGAAAAAATGAATTGTGCACCGGGCAATAATTGCTATCTCTGGTAGTTGACTTGTCAGTGCCTTTGAGGATGAGACAGTCGGAGTGATTTTGCAATTGACAGTCCACGGCCAGATGAAGCCTTGAAGGATGTTTTAGTAGGGAAGCGAATAAGCGTTTTCACTCACAGTAGCACGCCGTGAATATCAAAGAAGTTCAAGGGCATAGAAACATATGAAGTACAAACGTATGTTCTTCTGTCAAACTCAGGCTGGGCAAGAACTCCAAAAGAAGTATCCAACATGACTCTGGACGAGTATAAGAGAGACCCAAGGCAAGGCCATGAATCTTCAGTCGAACAAGTTCAGTTCTACTACAGCCTTCTTTTGTTCAATATGCGTGCTTCTTCTCTCTTTGTTCTTGCTCTTCCCCTCCTTGCGGTCGCCAGTGTGGTCCCTCGTCAGAGTGACCAGTGCAACACTGGCTCTTTGCAGTGTTGCCAGTCCGTGCAATCGGTAAGGATGTCGCTCTTTGTAGGCTGTCGAAGACGACGGATTACTGACGATCTTTTACAGTCCGATAGCTCGCTTGTCTCCGTCCTTCTTGGCTTGCTCGGTGTCGTCCTCGGCGCTGTCGACGTCCCTATGTAAGGCGCATGTATATTAGTTTCTGTGAACCATACTAATCATCGTGATGTTTGCAGTGGAGTCACTTGCTCCCCCATCTCCGTCGTGGGAGTTGGAGGTAACAGCTGCACCGCTGATCCCGTTTGCTGCGAGGATGACAGCTTCGTGAGTATATGTCTTTCCCAATGACATTCCGACATACCTAACCACAAACTTGAAATAGAACGGTGTCATTGCCATTGGCTGCACCCCTATCACTCTCGGTCTTTAAATATGAGAATGAATAACGAGGTCGTGTTGAGGATGCTCTCATTGGGGATGATATCGGTACTCGTAGTCCTGTAGAGTTAGAGGTCATCGACATGTATCCAAAGTAGCTTCCTGAACGTGATTGTATATGTGTGACAAATTCTTCTGGATTAGCTTTAAGCTTGGGAAACAGCTTGATTTAACCATCAGCATAGCTCGAGTGATCACTTGGAAGGAAAGGTGAAGACATACTTGAATCATTGTGCAGAGGCCACGGGTCACGACCGACTTAACGGTCGGCATTTCCATTTGCGTGAGTTGGATGCTTCAAACCTCATTCACCCTCTATCATTTTTTGTCTTGATGGTTTCGTGTATGACTTGGATTCAACACTAAAATGAGTAATACATATGGTAGGCTTTGACCAATTGGTCCTTTATCTATCCAAAGACTCTGCAAACGATAACAAGGACCTAGCTTTAAGCGGTACATCCACGGGTAATCCAGCATCCCTCCACGCACTAAACCCTCCAATAATATCTGTAGCGTTCAGCTGCCCGAGCTCGTGTAATGAATACGCCGCTAAACTGGACGCATTCCCATCCTGACAAAACACGATGATTCGTAAATCGTATCTATCGGCAAGGTTTAACCTTGAAGGACTTCGTGGATCGAAGCTCCATTCGAGAGTGTTACGCTCGATGACTAGGGAGCCTGTGATACCACCTTCTTTATCTCTTTGGGATTCGGGGCGGATGTCGACTAGGAAGGTAGGTGCTGGTACTTCGGGTTCTTGTAACTCCTTGAAAGCTTCCTCGGGTGGAAGTCTTTGGAGTTTCGCTCTACGATCAGAGAGGATTTGATCGATACCTCGTGAACCTGGTGGTGGGTCAAGAGGGTCAATCGGAGTCGTAGAGGCTTTCCGTACAACGTCCCATAGCGCGTGTTCGTCATAGGAAGTGTAACCGATATCTTTGATAGAGATGATACAGAAATCCGCAGAGTCGTGTTGTACAGTGCCTATACGTCCGATGAATTTGGAAAGTGTCAGCAGTACACTTCGTTGGACACAGTCGGGTGTTGAACTGCAGAAAACGACGATGTTGCTTTCTATGTCCGTTGGTGAACCTATAGTAGCTATAGCGAATAGATAGTCTTCAAGACAACGTCGTTTAATTGACTCTACGACTGATTTCATGAACCCAATATCGTCGGTTTTAGAAAAGGTCATGGTTACGCCGATTTTGAAATCTTGGCTTCTCAAGGTAAGTCTTGAAGAAAAGTGTTGTTGGTTGAACGATATACTCACCCTCATGGATTTCTGCTTTTCCGATCGCACGATGGGCGACTTCTTGAGCTACTTGTTCTCGAACATCTGCTAAAGTTCTGGAAGGTAGAGGTTGGAGGTCTTGAGGAATCATGGTAGCAGCAGGTCGAGTTCATATTAGCGCGCGTCAGTCTACTCTTATGTTTATATCATCATGTTCTCCGCTTTCAGGCGTGTAGTGGTGAGCAATATCTTTGAATTTCTCTATACTATACTCACTTTTAAACAAGCCAGAGATATCTATATTGCAAGTCTAATTTGCTCTTCTCATTATTCAAAAAATGAATAAAATCTTGCAGTCACCACCCTTCCTCTCCTCCTTCACAGAAAGCTCTCCAACTCCTAAAATCCGCAATATCGGGTCCCTACCCACCAGATAAAACTTCTAATCCACCTCTCGATTTCAAACTCGAAGTTATCGAATCACCACCAACTCCCGACCAACTCCGTACAATTCTATCCTACGTTTCACCCACTCAAACTACCTCACCCTCACCCTCACCCTCTTCTATCTTCCTCTCCGCTCACCCGTCTACTCAAACGGGCACGGAAACAGCACAGACGTTGGACGCTATACGTGAGATGGGCTCTAAGAATCCGAATGTGATTAAGTGGCCTATTGTGGTTGACTGGACGGGTGGAAAGGCCAGTGTTGGGGATGTCGAAGGTGTTAAAGGGATTTTGGATATGTTGAGGAAGAAGAGAGATGGGGAGGTGGAAGATCAGGAGGTGGACAAGCCTAAGGGGTGGTTTTCGTAACGTAGTACACATGTATTTTTTTGTATCAACCTCAACTCAATGTATTATTTGCGATTCCATCCATTACAAGCGTTGGTTCAAGGTCATTCTATATTGAGACATTACACCTGTATACATACGAACACCATAAAGAGGAACGGAAAACGGCCCAAGCGGGTACGAGTTCGCTTTTGTCGTCACCTTCACGGGAACTGGTCCTCGACATCGTTCTCTCTGGAGTCGAGTTCCGCCATTGCTAATTTTCTGTTGCTGTCCAGCGCCACGTCCCCCAGAACATCGAGCGCCTCTCATGCGTCCGCCGTGACCGCTTCCATACCCGCCTCAATGTGAGGATTGGTGCTCTCCATCACTGTGCAGTACTGCACGAGCATTTGACTGTGCACACTCTAGAATTGCTTTTTGTCGGTGTACCAGGTCTAGACCGAGTCTCTTCCTCAGACTCGGAGAAGACTCCGACTCCGACATCGTCTATGTCAGCGCGTTGGCGTTGTTGATAGATTCGGCGGTTGTAGCGAATGTCTGTACGGATCTCAATGAAAATGTGCGGGATTCTGAGTGACCGATGGATCCGGTGGGATCGGTAGGTGTACGTGGAAAACGGAAGGATGATGAGAGATGAGATTGATGTTGGTGTTGTTGAAGAGAGTGTATTTTTGCTTTCGATAGTTTGAGGAGCGGTAGTATCTTCAACCGACGTCATCAGAGAAGTCGAAACATTTCCATTTTCCTTCGTCTCCGAACGAGCCAAAATCTACAGCCCGTAATGAAGAAAAGGTACCCATCGTGTCAAAGGTACCCTTGAGCTCTGAAGCGAGCGCGTGGCGAGGTGAAGTGCAATGGCCGTATCTCGAATATTTACTTTCCCCTTGCGAAGCAGATATGAGTAAAAAATCCTTGCCACTTCAGGTCCGTCACTGTCTTCGATACTCCATTGAGTTCCTACCACACTCCTAAATCCCGCAAAAAGCATTGCACCTGCAATATGAATGAGCTCCTCCCGAGTGAGCCTGTGACCTTGAGAGACATGAAACACTCGGACGTCAGTCATGAGCACTGTTAACGGAACACATATTGATTACCTTTAGCAGTCTGACAGGCCGACAGAAAACCAATTTGTGCATCTCGCAATTCTTGTTTCATTATGCTGAGAATGCTCAAATGGCCATTGCTAAGTGTCAGTGCAGACTGAAATCCATTGGAATTATCCTGCCATACTGTTATTGGATCAAGTTCTTGCATACCGTGACAAGCGATATGTACGATATTCGCATTCTGTAGCTCGCCTAGCACAGCTTCTACAGTCGCTTTTGAGTCTTGTAGGACCGTAAGTGTGGCTTCAGGCGTAGCTGAACAAATCTCGCCTAGGTATCTCAGTTCTCGGATTGTTCCTGGTAGCGGAGCTGAACCTGGCGAGTATGCTTGCCCAACAGCAAGCATATGAGCTACAAACTCAGGGGAATCTTTCGTTTGAGCCATCTCTGAAAGCATAGCAGTGTAAGAAGAAACCACAAAGTCGCCAACCCATGTGTTCCCTTCTGCACTGTCAGAGAAGATGCCAGCTGCATGCAAAGGTAAGTTCATAACAGGACCAGCTGGGCACCACCAAATTCGAGGTAACTCCGAGGGATGCCTCTCAGGATGGCTCTACATCAGAGTCAGCAAATCAATGGAGTGATAGTGCCTGGCATCACGTACTTCGTATTTCAAGCTTGTGAGGATAGGGTGCACAATGCTAGACCACAGATTGCTTAGCAATTCCCGTAGAAGCTCATCATGGTCTATAGGCGTCTGGTCCTCCTCATCCTCGTCATATAATGATAACCGCTGATCAGAAGAGATATCTCTACGAGTGTTTGAAGTATATCGCGTAGTTAACGGATCTTCAACAATCTCTGAGAGTAGACCATTCATCTTTGTAGCGAATTGAACAGTCAGTTTTGGAAGCGCAATGCGTTGTATTGGTTCTGTATGTGAATGAATAACGAGCGCAGTGCCTGAAGTAACTGAGGCAACAAGCAGGATGACAGGACCATTGCGCCCAGCAAGCTTGAGTTCCTCAAAGGATGGAGGTGAGAGGAACCTTTCGAATGTTGGAATAGCTCTAATTTCTTGTCGAGCACTTTCCCAATTCTGTAGCACCCGACTGATCTCAGTCGGACGGTCAGCAGATTTTCCCATAAGCATCTTGATACGTGACTGTACATGGGGCAGATGTGGCATGGAGCGAATGTTGTTCTGTTCTTTTTCAGCTAAATCAAGTATCTGCTGACCAGCTTGATATAATTTCTGTGCGAGATCCGGTCTTGCTTTGTACAACCTTTCCGGAGGCATTCGAAACCCAGCAAGCTGTGACCAGGTAAAGAGGCGCCCAGAGTTCAGCCATTCTACTGCCTTTTCATACTCTTGAGCTCTGATTGCACACGTCGCGGCTCTCGAAGACAGGGGATAATTGGTTGGAAAACTGCCAAGGACAAATTGTTGAGAGATAGGAGCATTCCCAGCCCATACTAGTTTGTGTGAAATGTCCAGCAGTCGTTGGTAGGCAATCATGCCTTCCTTCACATCACTTTCCTCCACCTGCTCAACCCACTTCAAACATGCAAGGTAAATGTCGCCAGGTGAAGCCCCTGGTGCCCTTGAAGCCTGTTCAAGAAAGGAGCAAGCTCGTTTATAATCGGCGTCAGAATGCCCCAGCTGATAGCGTCGTAATAACGCTTCAGCGTACATCCAAAGCATACGGCACTGCTTATGTGCGTTCTCTGGTAGTCCACTCGCTTGTAACACGGGTTCAAATGCATCAATACAGACATCCATATCCTTGAGCGAGTGGGTGATATCGGCTTTTGCTTGACACCAGACCGCGCACTGAACTTGCATGTCTAGAAGGGGAGGGAGACCTTCAATCGACTTCGGTGGAGCATCAGTGTAGCGCGCAATCACTTCCCCGAGAAGATCAGCCGCAGAAGCAAGGTATTCCACATTTTCTGAAAGCTCGAACAGGTCCTGCATACATCCAGCAAGCTCATGTGTTCGTAAGAGAAAAGTAGGATCTGTTGGATCCAGGGCAGCTACAGCACGTTTACGATAGCGGAGTGCTTCCAAAGCGAAGTCATATCCATCACCTGTTTCGTGATACTCGTGCACTTTGTATAGCAGATCGGCCAGCTGGAATAGAATAGCTGGAGCCGCGTCGGAGCGTACACGATCCAGTTGTTCTTGAAAGTCTTCCAGACGAGGGGTGGGCTCTTGGTATTCAAGCAAGCTCTCAGATTCAGAGTCCAGCGGCAAGAAGCCATACGCCGCCGCATCCCTCAAAACTCGGCGCAAATTTGATGAGGTAGAACTAGATTCAACCGTTTCAAGACCTGCCTTGTATGATCAGTTAGAAATTCTAACAAAACTGTCTCATATGTTTACCTGAGAGCTCATTAGAGCCTATTGAGGTCCTACTTTCATACTCTTCTTCCAACATGAGAATCCGAGCTTTTGAAAAAAATGGACGAGAAAATCAAACAAACTGGTCACGAGCTGACAAAGTCGTAGCCTAAGCAACGCCGAGCGCCGAGCGCGCTCGTGTTCACTGTTCGTTAACGTTCAGCGTCCATGAACAAAGAGAACCATAGGATTGTGGCCGATCGTGGTTGATGGGACGTGTGGAAGGGCTAATGTTGATTTTGGACATGCTGAGAAAGAAGAGAGATGGGGAGGTGAAAGATCATGAGGTGGTAGAGGGGTGGTTTCCGTAACAGGAATATGTAGTACAACCTTAAAATTAATGTATGTGCGATTCTATCCATTACAAGCGCTGGTTCAAGATCATTCTATATTGAGACGTTACACCTGCATACATACTATTACGAATTCCATAAAGAGGAACGGAAAAGGGGAAATGGCGGAGAGAGAATCGTAGCGAGTCGTATGCCGGAGTAGATGATACGCATGTATGTAGAGAGGGTACAAAACATTTTAACCAAAAGCACCCAAGGGAAATAAATTGAAGAGGGCGAGGAGGAGGGGTAGTTGAATGTACAATAAGGATATTATGCAAGCAAGCAAGCGATAAATCTCCAAACCAGAAAAAAACCAAAGCCACGGCTGACTATTTGCAATGGCATGCGAGGGAAAAAACAAGGGGAAAGAAGGGGAAAGAAAAACTGTTAAACAAGTCAAGTGAAATGTAAAACTACGAAGGCATTAGAGTGAGAAATGGCCTTCGTTAAGAGTCCTTTACACAATTGGTCAAACTGATTCCTCTCCTCGAAGAACAGAACCTCAAGCAACCGCCGCCGCTCTAACCGTCACATCCGTCCCTTCCGCAAAATGACCATACCCAGCACCGGCGCCACCCGCAATAATAGTATTCCTATTCCGCCTGGTCGGCGTAACAGGTCTAGAACCCTCTTGTTCAGACTGTTCAGATTCTGAGAAATACTCCGACTCCGACATCGTCGGTGTATCAGATCCTCGAGTACCAATACCACCGTCAACGCCAGTGCCTAAAATACCAAATTCATTTGTGTTGCTGTTGATGGATTCGGCGGCGGTAGCGAATGTTTGTACGGATCTAAATGATGATGCGCGGGATTCTGAACGAGGGCCGGGACCTGTGGATCCGATGGTATCGGTTGGTGTTCGTGAACCAGAGTGTGAATCTGGAGAGCGGAAAGATGAGGGTGGTGCGGATGCCTGTGCGTGGACATGTGCGAGTGGTTTGGATGAGGTTGGTGTCGGGTCTAGTGATTTCGTCGATGGTGAGGTAGGAGTAGGATCAGGAGTTGAGGTGGATTGGGGCGAGGTAGCCAAAGTCGATGTAGTAGTGTTTTTGTTTTCGATAGTCTGAGAAGAGGTGAAGGTAGTATCTTCAACCGCCGCCTCCAGAGGCGTCGGAACATTGACATTTTCCTTTGTCTCTGTTGTCGACTCCAGAACATTCGCAGGCGGCTCAGGTTCAGAATTGAGTTCTGGCTTGGTAGAAGAGGCATTCTCCAAAACCACAGCAGGTACCACATGACTGAACGTAGGTGAAGCAGCAGGCGTATTCCCCTGAATACGTATCTCTGGAGCCTCAACGACACCCAACCCACTCGACATACTAGATTCACCACTACCTTCCAAGCTATCTTCGTCACCCTGATGGGAAGCACCTTCTTCCGCTTCAGCAACAGGCTCGGGTGTATTCGCAGCCGCACGACTCTCAGCTCGAAGTCTCGAACCAGGTCTCACAGCAGCAGACGAAGACGATTCCCCTCCATTCTCCAAATGTTCAAATTCAGGTGGTGGACCCAAATCAGCCGTACTGGCCGCAAATGCAATCGCATCAGGTCCATAAGGCACACCAAACCTGGCAAAAGACTCTCTACTCGAAATCAACTTCAATTGCTCAGGTGTAGGACCCGATTTAGGATACGTAAATTCCGTACGGACGAGCGTGTGCGTTAGTGGTGCTGATATCGAGTGGAGGGAAATGGTTGAAGGTGAGGTTAGGTGGTTTGAGTTTAGAGTTGCGGTTGATTTTTTACGGGTTAGGGGGTTGACGAGGGAGAATAGGGATGAGGTTGATTGGGAGGGTCGGTGGGTGCTGCTTCGGAGGGTTATTGAGGGTCGGGAGATTGTAGAGGTTAAAGAGAGGGCGCCACCAGAATCGCCCCGGGCGTGGGAGGAGGAGGCGGTGGTATCTCCGGTAGACGTTACGGGGAGACCAGGTGGTGGAGCGGGTGGAGGAGCGACGGTGTTGCGTGTACTTGAGTTACCGCTTAGTGTCCCAAATAGGTTGCCGAGACGGAAGGTTGACCGTCTGTTCGGCGCTGAGGTTGTGCTGGTGGGCATGCTAGCGGTCGCTGTATTGGTTGGCGCCGGAATGCCATCTTGGCTTAAATCGACCACTTCAAAGTAGGCAGGAGCTTGACCTCGAGGGTCGGGGGCATCTTCCGGTACATTACTCTCAACCCGTACGAGCGAGCTGCTCTCTCCGCTTCCAGTATCGGTGCTACGTCTCACCGCCATTCCTTCACCTGGAGGTCGGAGGTTTGCGGCTGCCAGCTCACCAGATTCGTCGTCATCGTTTGACAAAAGAGGGGTGTCATTGGGTGAGTCTGGCATAGGAGTGTACCGACCATCATGAACAGATGCTTCGCCATCTTCAGCTACGGGCGGCATGTCAACTGCTACAGTCGCATCCTCCATATCTGGAGGTCCTCTAAGCTAAAGCATTAGGAATACCTCATAGCCAGACAAATTCGGATGTTCGTACCGAAAGATGACCAGTTCCTGCTCGCCAGGCTCCTTCATGTAAGCCGGTAGGGAAGTGGTAGAAATTTGTGACGGAGTCCTCCGAGGTCTTCGAGTCCTACGAGGTCGATTGCTGCCACCATTCGCATCACCATTGATAGCAACAGTAGAACTACCGCCGGTCAATTGGTCTGCAGTGAGCTCCGTGGTAGGCGCCATTGCGCCCGCACCCATTGCGGCTGCACGACTGAAGCTGGAAAGCGATTCAGACATTCCTCCGGACTTCCTCATCCAGGTGAATGCGCCCATTGCGAGTAAGACGATGACGATGAGGATTATTGGAACCTAAGCGAATCGGTTGGTTGGTTAGGCGGATAGTTTGATGACTTAGTCAAGAGACGTACCCATATCTTGAACGTATTCGAAGAGCTACTATCCCGTTTATAGAATTGTTGTACAACAGCGCGTTGAGAAAACGGAGAATAGGCATTTTGTTGTTGTTGGTCGTAATCTTCCCCACTCGCCAGAGGAGCAGCCGAGACGGAAGCTAAGTTGGCCAAGACGGCTAAAGTAGCTACTAGGACGTGTGCAGAAGAAGTCAGAGACATTATTATGGTGTACAGGATTGGTCGTAAGTCATGATAGGAAGAAGTAGAGAGCATAAGAGGAGAAGAGGGAGAAGGAAGCCCAGGTTAGAGGGTGCCCTGAGTGCCCTAATGCAAAGATAATCCCGACTTGTCATATATGATTTGTACATCTTTTTCAGTTCCTCACGCGAGTTGACAAAAAAAGGAAGTCTGGATCCTTCTATTGCTGATACTACAGACTCAAAAAAGGTGCTACTTATCGCTCTGATTATCTGCAATTTCATGGATAGTGCTTCGAGGTCAGTTTATGGGTTCAGCGATAGGGAAAGGCTGAGTAAGGCGATATGACCGTCTCGTGCGACCGTCTGCGGGATTTGTGGCGCAGCGGCGAGCACAGGCGAGCACCGGGTTTTGTTTTACCATGCCGAGGTATTTACTTGAAGACGGCCGAGGTATTTTAGCGGTTTCTCTCTGTCGTGTGCTTCTTCTGACTGCTTGGTGTCTACGCCCAGGATAGAACAAAGAACAGGGCTTCCATGATAGCACATGATTGCCTCATGTACAGACAAAGATTGCCAACTTTCGCGACATATCCTTTTCCTCTATGTCCCACCGTGACATCTTGATACCCCATTTTTTTTCGCGTTTGACCATGAATTACGCGTCTCTCTACCCGCAGAACTCATCATTCGACGCGCCGACAGATTTTTCGAAAGGTTCATCAAAGGTTCGCTTCTCAGTACTCGTGAATTGACAGTAGATCTCACATATTACCATTTTATGATCAGACTAAATCACATCGATCTCGAAATGTTTCGAGCCCCTCCCCCACTATTGCGGAGAACAGTGTGGAGATCAACGCTAAATTACGCGAAGCGCCTACTGAGAAACCCACCACTTCACAAGCTGCCTCTGCAAGACCAAAGAGCCGACCCACGCGCCCTAGATTTTCAGAGCCTCTACCGATTATAACGTTAGCAGAATTGAACTTAGGAGAGGATGCAGTCAAGCCGAAAACTTTCAATGCGAGTGGTAAAGCAAGAAAACCGCGTCGTTCTGAGCCCATGCCGTCCAGTAGTAGTTCTAAGGAGCCCGAGAAGGAGGAGGAAGAGATTCATATTCCTAAGATCGAGGAATATGATGATATTGTTTTATCCTCTGAACGGGCCAACAATGATCTCGCTGAGCTGTGTCAAAGTGGATCGCATCCTGACGAGCTTCCTACATTCGTGAAGGCAGATGCAGCTCAAGTCGAGGGGTTTAAACCACGTATCAAGCTACTCGACCATCAAGTACGTGCGCGTGAATGGATGCGGTTACGAGAGAACCCAAAAAATAATCGGTTTGGAGGGATACTCGCTGATGAGATGGGGTGAGTCGATGTTTATTGTGTCGTGAGTGTCTGGGTCTCAAGTTTTGACAGCCTCGGAAAGACTGTGCAGATGCTTGTCCGCATTCTCGATCGTCGGAGGGAACATAAAGATGGACTTTTGATGCCTACTCTGTAAAATTTTCTCTTTTGATACAGTTCATCCGTTTGAGACCTCACCAGAGTTCAATAGCATCATCTGCCCTTTATCAATTCTATCGCAATGGAAACACGAAATCGAAAGATTAGTTGGTCTTCGACTTCGCGTGAAGTCATATTATAGAGGTGATCGGCGCTGTAGTAGGTCACGCTAGGTCTTTTCATGCGGTTTAGCGTTTTTGAACCTCTCTTTTCAGCGATATATAACATGATAGATCAAGACATCGTACTCACAACCTACGGAGTTGTCAAATCAGAACACCTCGTTTACAAGAAATCTACAGGTATAATTTCTTACACATAAAGACGGATGTCTTTGTCGTTAACGTACAAAATACAGATGATATCCATGCCTCGAAATTCATTAAATCAAAAACAATCATACAAGACAAGGGTGGAAGGAGTGTTCATGAGAAGCTAAATGACATGTTATTCAGAATGAAATGGTCGTGTATTGTTCTCGGTGCGTGGGTTTCCCTCCTTCCAAAAATCCGTAGCGTGCGTAAAATTAAGGAATTTGGTCAATCTATGTAGATGAGGCTCACGAAATTCGAAATGCTACGACTATGAAGGCCAAGGCATGTCATGAGTTGGAGGCGACCTTCAGGTGGTGTCTGACTGGTACACCTTTGTACGTTCTGCGTTGAACTTCTTTTTGCTTAACTACTGATTTTTTGAACGTTATCCTGCGTATTGTATCCTCCGCAGTCAAAACAGAGCTTCAGATTATTACTCCCTTTGCAAGTTTCTCCGTCTGAGACCGTACTCCAACCTACCTTGGTTCGAAGAAAACATTACGCAACCTCTCAAGACTGGCCATRGTGCCAAAAAGGCTTTAAACCTGTTACATGTATGTTTACGAGTTTTTCTTCACCGTTCATCGTGATACTGATGGTCAAAACTCGCTTCATGATACATAGATTGTCCTCAGTCGAGCGATGCTTCGACGAATGAAGGATGAGAAAGGTCCAAATGGCCAAGCCCTCCTTCCTCTACCAGACTACAAATTAAAGCTTTTGAAGGTTACTCTTCAGGATTTCGAGAGAAAGGTCTACGATGCTATAGCTTCAAGATTTCAAAGTGTATTGTCTACTGTACTCAGAAGCGTTACGGGGATTCAGTTATATGCATGCGTTTGGGTGCTTTTATTGCGTTTACGACAAGGTGAGGTGATATTCTGTGTCTGTTGGTTCGCTGGTGCTGGTATTGACGTTCTCTGGATGTATAGCATGTCTTCATCCGAGTTTGATTGCGCCCAAGTATGATACCGAAGCTAAAGAGGTTCAGAATATGCTTAATCCGGGTTCCGAGGAGGAAGATGAGCTGGAAGACGAGGTAGAATATACCGAGAGTCGGAATTGTCGGTTGTGTGGTATGAGGCAAGTGATCACTACAACTAGGACTTCATTGAAGATGATGCTAACACCAGTACACACATACATAAAGGCTAACGATGGACAAACGCGATGTACAAGCACATTTGGCAGATTGTGGAAACGCTTTGAGAATGGTTGAAATGTTTTCGCAAAATCCGCCGCCATCAGCGAAGATCATTGCGGTGATTGATATTCTTAAGCGGATTAGGGGTAGACGGGGGAATGAGAAGACGATCATATATTCTCAGTTTACGTCAATGTTGAGCAAGATTCAGCCTTTCCTCGATAAAGATGGGTTTAGATATGTCACTTGTGAGTCCTTTGGTGTTCCTTATTAACGTTGTTACTCAACTGTAATGCTTATTCTGCCGACTCTGCTGGGACAGTTGATGGTTCGATGAACGAAGCCCAGCGTGCTAACAGCTTAAAGAGGATCAGAGAGGATGAGGAAGTAACAATTATACTTGTATCGTTGATGGCTGGAGGTGTCGGTATGTTACCCAAATCTACTACACTTTCCTATCGGTGTTTTGAGTAGAATATCTCTCGCGCAGGTCTCAATCTCATGGACTGCAACAATGTCATTCTCGTTGACTTGTGGTGGAACCCAGCAGTCGAGGTACAGTTCTTTTTTGTGTGTTTGTGCATTGTAATCTAAAAAAAATTGATATGGATTCGCCTCAGGAACAAGCCTTCGCGCGTGTCCATCGTATGGGCCAAAAACGACTCGTGCACATATATAAACTCGTGGCAGAGAACACTGTAGAGGAACGTATTTTAGCGGTAAGGGCTCGGTCTTCGCTGTTGGTGCGCACAGAATTTAGGGCTGAGACTCTGAGGATTTAGCTGCAAGAGAAGAAGAAGGCACTGGCGAATGCTACGCTTGATAGGAATGAGATATCCAATGTTAAGAAGTTGACTCAGGAGGAAATTTTGACTTTGTTGCGAGGAGATAGGAGACGATGAAGAGAAGGGGTTGTTAAGGATTTCTTTTACATTTATTTGCTAGTAATTAGTTATGTTCGTCGCGGTATATATGTTGGGGACAAGTTAGGGTCAAGATTTGAGTTTTGTAACAGGATAATTGTGGCCGACGTTCGTTCCAAAAATACAACTATTCATTTACGTGTAATTATCACTCCATAGTTGAATACAAATACTTCTGCAGAAAGGGTTTTACCCTGATATACTCGTAGTACAGCGGCGGGAGGCGGAATGGTATATGAGTACGAAAGGATTAGGTGATGGTAGTCTATCAATGGGTGGAAGGACCAGACTCGGAGTGCTTTATAGGGGCTAAAAAGAGCAACACTGTGAGCATCACAAGCTAGGGAGTATGAACGAAATGAGGCTTTACAGTACGACAATACAGGCATTTCAATGCCGGCCGCCTATTTCAGTACATTGTAAGAACAAGTATGACTGAGACGAATGGGCAAGACGTACTCCAGCGTCATGTATCACCTCTTTTCCTTTCCCTTTCATCAAGGCTGGGGGTGGCATTGCTGTTCGTCGTCGTAAGGATAAATTTTTCAAGTGAAGTAGATACAATCATACCTGGGGCGACAATATCCGTACTGAATTTTGGATCGTCGGTATCTGAATCAGGTTCATCTTCCTCATTAATTTGCCCAGTAGCATACAGATACAGATCTGCACTCGAGCTCAATGATGCTAAGTCTGCTGACATCTCATTGCCAACCGTGCTCAGATGTTCGAAACGAAGCCTGCTCGATACAGTCTCCATATTAAGTCAGAAACAGAAAGAAGCTCATCGAGGGTCGGGTGCTTACCTCGATCAGATTCAAATTTTCCTCGACTTGGGAACGAAGCCTTTGAACAAGATTCCAGCAACTGAAAATCTTGTACTTGCTCTTCTGTTGAATCTTGGCACTCAGATCCTGGTGTCGTTTGTTGTACCTTATCGCTGGTTGGTCAGTGATATCAAACCAAGACCTGACGCACCGAACTCACTTTTGAGACTCTCTGATGAGTACCTTATACACTTGCTTGTCGGCGTCGGTGCCAACAGCTTCGACCTCTTCCTTGATGCTCTCCAGTAATTCAAGCGTTTTGATGAGGTCATTTTTTGTAGCCTGCATTGCAGCACCCCGAAAAAGTTGATACGAATTGCCAGCTCCATAAGCTCTCAAGCCAAAAGCAGAGATTTGAGAAACGTTAGCGGCGGTGCCAAGACCTGCTACTACGGCTGCCATTATTTTTCGAAGTTATAGGGAGAAGTGAAACCAGTTCGTTGTGGATATCGATAACGCTTTGGCCTTTGGACCTTATAAGCTCTACCGGAGAACAATACGTGCGCAAGAGTCCATGACAACGGCTGAATGTCGTAAGAAGCCTCTGCCTTGACTCGCTTTTAACATCGCTTTCTGTTAATGAATTGGAGAAGAAGGGCTGCTGACAGGCACTGCGACGGCGTCCATCTATTGCTATTGTTTCGAAATCGGTCAAGGAGCAGGTGTAAATGGAGTTTCCCACGGCTGTACGTTAGTTGTGGGTCCATGTTGATCTACACTGTTTCAGTGAATGGGTGCTGGATGTGCTCTGTATCAGCTTTGTATTCCGTCGTGATGTGCTGAGGGATACCAGACTAACCCAGACTAACCCATCTACCTTCCTTCTCGTTACTCTCTCATTAATACTATGGTTAGCGCTGAACAACCCTCTCAGCCAGCTGAAGCAGCGGATAGCGAGTATAAGATTTCGGAACACGAAGAGTTCTGGCGCAATCACTATGGCTGGCTCAAAGAAATGGGATATCTCCTACGTCCTCGCTATCATCCTGACTGGGTCGCCTCTTGGAAAGGAACCAAGAAATTGGATATTGAATGCGAGGATGGATTCGCGGCATCTGTGAGTTTTTTGTATCAGAGTTATACAGACTATATTCTAATGTTAGTAGCACCCCCGAAACTTAGACGCCGTACGCATTCGAGACGGTGCTGTTGTAATGCTTAGACAAGCAGATTCAGCATCTGTGTCGGATGAATTGAAGATGGGCCGCCTTTTCTCTTCTGAGCCTTTGCGTTCCGACCCTCATAATCACTGTGTGACTATATATGAGACTTTGAGGGTTCCAGACAATGAGGATAGTGTGATCGTGGTTATGCCGTTCTTTGCGCCTTGGACACAAGTTCAATTCAATACCTTTGGCGAAGCCGTGGACTTTTTCGAGCAGATATTTGAAGTGAGTAATTGGAACAAGTATCAAATGCTGTATTTGAACCAAATCTTCCAGGGCTTACAATTCATGCATAGTCAGCACGTTGCGCATAAGTCCGTTGTAACACTTGTTTCTGTCTTTCCTCGTTGACGCTTTACCATATGCAGCGACGTGAAAGAAAACAACATTATGATGGACTGGACCCCTCTGTATGACGCACCACCCCATCCTATCGTCAAGAAGATGAAACGCGACTGGAGTGGCCCTGCGAAGTATCATAATCGCACTACCCATCCTGTCAGATACTATTTCATCGACTATGACCTCACTGAACAATACAAGCCCGAAGACGGTCCTGCTCTGCATGTTCCAGGGTACGGAGGTGATCGGTCTGCTCCAGAATTCAAGAAAAACGAGCCGTGCAATCCGTTTGCTGTTGATGTGTATTGCCTGGGAAATATGATTCGCAAGAAGTTCATCATGGTTCGTGTCTAGTCGTCCGTGAATTTCAGCATAGACAGCTAATGATTATCACAACACTTAGGGTGACAGATGGAGCTCCCCCAAACGCGGTTTCGAATTCATGTATGACCTCGTCGCTGACATGACCCAGGATGACCCCACTAAACGACCAAACATGGATGAGGTCCTTGCGCGATTCATAGCCATTAAAGGACAATTGAGCTCGTGGAAGTTGCGGTCTCGGATCACTGGTAAGGACGAATTCTTCGGTGCTCGGGCCTTTCGCGCTCCATTCCACTGGGCACGGCAAATTGTGTATATGGCCAAACGGAAACCTGCGATACCAGGAGCTTCACATTGATCGCTACTTTCTACTACTTGGCTGATTGGTGCAACAGACACGCTCATTGCATTTACATCCTGTTTACCAAGTCCCTTTGATTACCTTGAGTAATGCTTTGAGGCGTAGTCTGTCTAGTAAACGGGAATAAAAGCGACGGCCGTGCTATTGTTTGTCTATCTATCTGCCCGATGTGACCTTCGAAGCAGCGCGCAACGTGAATATGTACAAGAAGCAGCGTGTAATTGACAGTGGTTATGTACGTACACACTGCAGTACCGGTCATCTTGAAACCAAGACAACGATTCGGTGCATGACAGTTGAGAAGAGAAGGTGCCGAAGGGATATTAGCGAGCAGGTCGTCAGCATAGCAGATTTTGGACTTCGTTTCATTGGGAGTAGAACAAGATTGCATTTCTAGTTCGATGATACTTGAAAGATACATAGTAAATAAGAATACTCTTCAACTTCAAGAGCTCTAGGGTCGTATGATTAGTATCAAGATAAAGTAAAGTAAAGGAGCTTGTTCCGCTTGCCAATTCAGGAAAAGGAGGAGGGAAGTAGAGAACAGATTCGCAAACCCCATGTTTCAATCCGAATCATCAGCATAAGAAATCGCCCGGAACTGGTTGTACACCTTCTCACTCAAACTTGGCCCAATCTTTCTAATACCGACTCCAATATCTTGAAGCGAATGCTTGGCCTCAACGACCTGCGATCTCGCCTTCCTCTGCCTTCCAACAGGTGTAGGAGGGTTGATCATTTCCTGTTCTCTCATCTTTGCTTCCTCTTGTTCCTGCTTGATGAAGTATTCGTACAGGTCTTTGGGCTTAGGGAACATCTTGATCATCCATCCCACTTTCTCAGCGCTCATGCCGTCGATGGATAGTAGCATTTTCGCGAAAGACGTCTGCACGGTGGTAAACCCTGACTTGGAGTTTAGGTGGTCGAATGATTCATAAGTAATCAGGTAAGAGCGTTCTTGATGAATTTTGCGAAAGTATCTCTGGAAAGCCAGGTAGTTGTATCTCTTGATTCTGTCAACTGGGATGACGTGCAGATCTTGGTCCTATGAAGCGGATTAGTTTGATTTGGCCTAAGCAGAGCGAGAGGAATACCATGCCTTGTAGATTTCACAGACAGCGCGGTGAAAGGACGCATAAAGATCCACAGTGTCTGAAAGCTTCTTGGTCTCCCGAACCATGAAACCATCGACGACCTGAGTAGACGACAGCGCAGTTGCAATAATTTGCGGCTCGGACCCGTTGCGGAACCTTTCACGTTCTGTCGCTAATGAGTGTTTGTGAGATTCGGAGCTACATCAAATGTGGGCATGATACTAACTATAGTCTTCGACGAGATAGAAAACGTGAGTGATCCCGCTTTGGTGCAAGCGGAACTGTCCAAAGATTGAGCTCAGACGGAGAGGTTGGCAAAAATTGACAGGATCTCTCACCTTCTGCTCATGAAATCGGCCATCCTTGATACTGCTACATAAATCGTCTAGTCGTTTTCTTTCCAGAATTGCATCCAACGAAATCTCATCATAGAGCCCCCTTGTATCCCCAGTCCGATTCCTCCGCTTTGCAGTCCATGTCACGTCACCAAGTGCTAAAGAACGCATCTCGACAGGAATACCTCTACTCCGTAACTTGCTGGCTACCGACGCATAGTCTTTCTCGCGGTTATCCAGAATAAGCAAGATGTCATACGTGTTTCTCGGCAAAGTGACGGGCACGAAGTCATCGAAGGTGGTACTCTCGAAACCGGCGTAGCTGTCCAGATCGAAAGACACGTCCGCCGTAGGTAGATTGGGGATGGCTTCTGAGAGACGAGGGCGGCCTGTCAGCTTCGGCACGTTATTCTGTGCTTGACTAAGTCGAAGCGGCGCCAGTGGAGGACCCATAGATTCTGTTGTCTGCGATCGACCCAGAGGAGCTGAACGCTGCGAAACCTTTAGACCAGTGGAAGCGTTCGGCTGCGACTGTAGACCCATTGAACCTGTGGTCTGCGTTCGATCCAGAGGAGCCGAGCGATGTGGAAAGCTCGGACCAGCTACAGCGTTTGAGTTGGTCACAGGAAGGCTATGAGTCCTTGCCAGGCTTGACGAAGGTCTACTTAGCGAGCGGATTTCAGGCAAATTGTCTTCAAGATTGATTGTACTGGCGATGCTGGCAATAGACTGCGTCGATGGCCTTCGACCAAGACCGGGAAAATTACTTCCTTGACGTGAAGGATCGAGAGTCGGAAGCTTAGACCTCTGGCTTTCAGCGTCATTATTGAGGAGTTCCAATAGTGAGGGTTTCTTCGACACGGATGAGGCACGGGATGAAGTAGCGAGTGTCTCGAGAGGCATAGTGGAAACGCGGAATCTTGAATTGTCTGCATCGTCTAAAGGCAAAAGAGCCATCATCTTGTCTCCGACTCGACGAACGTTTAGGAGGCGTTGCTGAAATAGGGGATCGCATTCAGGAGCTATTTCAATCTTGTGACCAGCTTGATCAATAAAAAACTCGATGATCCCTTCATCCTTGGTGGCGACACGGCGATTCGATGCATCTGTGTTCCATGGAGGGTTCAAACATTTCGAAACACAAAGAGAGAAATTAACAGCGAACCTAGATACCAAAAAAGATATGTCAACTGCGTTGGAAGACTGGTCGAAGTACCCTGAATGGGTGGCAGAGGGTTTCGCTGTTCGAGAGCACCTGTCGAAGCAGCTGCCCTTTTGGCAGGACGAGATTCACTAGTTGTTTTGGAGTTCTTGGGTCGACTACGCTTCTTAGGAGATGGTGTGCGCGCGCCACCCGTGTCGGAATCCAAACTGATACCGCCATTTTCTTCCCTGATTTTGCTCTCAAGAAATTCTTTGATATTAGGGCCAATGCCCTTTACCTTGTCTACGGCAGCTTGGGGAGTAGGGAGATACTCTGGATAGGCAACGATTGCCTTCAAAGCCTTGCCGTACGTGAAGCGAAGATTAGAACCTGACGCCATTGGTAAGCCACTGTCCCGGTAGAAGAACAGGATTAGAATACCTTCTGCCAATTCACTCCACTTTTCCTGTATCCAGGACGCATACTTGGGATTCGCACAAGATTTCAAGTTTCCGCCACGCGCTGATGGCATAGTGAACGAGAGCGAGATGGAAGAAAGAGAAGACAAAGCTGCTTTGATAGTAACGAGTTGCCAAGAAGATCTGTCGCGACGTGTCACATTCTCACGTGATATGATGTTGACATCACTGTCACGCATCACGCTTTAAACTTTAACCACTGAAGTTTGAACGTTAACAGCCATGGCCAATGACAAGGCCATGTACGGAAATGCGGTAGTTGAGCTTTCGGACTCGGACGACGATCAGCTTCCTCAGAGCCAGGTTGATCCACCACCCTCTAGTCGACCTCATAGTCCTGCTTCCTCTTACCTCGATTTGACTAGTGACAACGATGACGACGACGAGCTTGAATTCACCAATTCAGTACCGAGTGGCAGCCTTTCCAGACACTCCAGCATCAGTGGCTCTGTCGCTTTGGATCTGTCCAGCGATGCGGAAGAAGACGGGCTAGGCTATTTTGCCAAGCTGCGTACATCTTCCAGCCTTGCCACCCCAAGTCCCTCAAGTAGATCTGTTGCAACTTCAGCATCTTCATCATCTCCGAGCAAGCGAAAGCGCAACTCGCAAAGACATAGGCTCTTCCCTGATGACGATGAGCTGTACTCCGCCGGCGAAGAATTGGACTCTAGTCCCTCCAAGAAGCCCAAATACTCTAGCAATCTTCACGAGGTATGTACATTTGTTCCCGTTCGTTATCGAGTTTAAAGTTTAATGACGCGTCTTTCTTTAAGGACTTTGATTTTGATGGCAACGCAGCCTTATGTGAACGTTATATGCCACCTGAGAAGTCTAGTGGCAGTAAACGCCCTCGACTGAGTCAAGAAGAAAGGGTTCGGCTTCGCTTCTCTGCGTTTCATTTCTCAATACTCATTGTCTTTCTTGTTAGGCCACCAAGAAAGCTGAAGCGGATGCCGCGAAGGCCGAAAAAAAGCGTGCCCGAGAGCAAGAGAGGGAAGACCGGAAGCGCCGCAAGGAGGAGGACAAAGTGGAACAGAAACGCATCAAGGAGCTCGAGCGGGCGAAGAAGAAGGATCAGGAGGCATCTCTCAAAGCGGAGAAAAAGGCATTCGTCTCTGCGAATATTTTGCAGAAGGACAAGAAGAAACAGCTCAAGTACATGAACATCGTACTGTCTTCTACTCTTGACAAGAGGCACGGAGGCGATCTCAGACTTCATCTCAATGACAAGTTCTCCAGCAACCTCCAGCAGGACGAATATCCGGCAGTTTCCACTGCTCCTTCGCTTATGGGAGATCGCTGTACCATTCGAGTGAAGAAGACGGACACGAAGCGGTTTGATCATGTTCAGCAACAATGGGAACCTTGTGCAGAGTTCACGGAGGAACAGAATACCGCTATACTCTGGCTTGATGCTGATGAACTTATTCGTGAAATCCAGGCACTTTCTCGTATTGTCGACGACTTCCGCAATACGCACAACTTCCACTCTGTTAAAGATAAGGTCTTCATCTTGATATACGGTTTAGAGGCCTGCAGAAATGCGTCGCGGCGACACACTGAGATTCAAGATGCTCTGGCGATGTTGCAGATGACCAAGCATGTCCATCTTCTTTTTACTGAGAATATGGCTGGCGCTGCGGAGCGTTTGTACGATTTTACCGCAGATCTAGGTATGTATCATATTGGTTTTATATTCTCAATCTCACATCACGATCTCAGGAATCAAACCCTACAAGTCAGTCGTCCAAACCCCAAACACTCGCATAAGTACTAACCGGTGGTGTTCCTAGGCTGATCGAACGTTCTCACCTTCCTTTCTGTGCCGATACTGAAATGAAGTCGGGCAGGGACTTGCACACCACTTTCGAGAAGATGCTTCATCAAGGTGTACGCCGTCTCACCGAACCAGCAGCCGTTGGTATCGTGCGAGAGTTTCCTACTATTCGTAGTTTGATGGAGAGATACGCCGCTTTGCATGGACAAGGATTAAGCGGAGCGAAGTTGCTTGAGGATGTTTATGTTCGTTGTACTTTTTCTCTTGTGATTTGAACTCACAATTGACCTATCTTTTGGATGAGTTAGGTTCCAACCCGGAGAGACGGTGCTCAGAAGACGAGGAACAGATTGGGGCCGGCAGTGTCGAAGCGAATTCATACTGTGTTTTTTGGAGACGATCATCTGGAGTTGGTGGATAAAGAGCATTGAGGGCTGAAAGATAGATCTGAGGTGCAAGTTTCCCATTTATATACTGTAGTTACATTCAATTTCTCTACTTATTTTATATTGTATGTACGAAAGGAGCATATCTTGAGATCTAGCAATAGACACAATAGTTTTCAATATGTGAGGCTCTCTCCCTTGTGTCCTTGCTACTCCATCCTAGTTTTCTCAATGCTAGCTAATCTGTTCATGTTCTACTTTCACAATGCTCTGCTGCACTTCAGCCTCAGGCTGTCTCAGATAACAGAGTTTTAAATATCATTTATGAGTTACTACAGCTATGGAACAAGGTAGCAAGGGAGAATTGAATTTCCTTATTCTCCTTGCTTTATCTTCAACTCCGAGTCATCCACTTTTTCTCCCTTCATTTTGGTCTTCATTGGCCTTCAATTCTTGTTTGTATCACAGTTTCATAAATTTCAGCACTTTTGTGAATATAACTAGATAAGATCTTCAAACAACTTTCTCTTGGTCAAAAACAAGAATGGAAGAAACAAATTACTACTAGTATATCTGCCACATCTCCTAAGCTTCCCAAGTTTGTTTAATCAATGCTGCTGCACGTTCAGCAACTACATATACAGGAGCCTGTGTGTGTCCAGCAGGAGTAATAGGCTGAAAAAAATCACAAAGGTTAGTGTTAAACTGGTGTTAAATGATTATCATCTTCTGACACTTACTAGAACAGATGCATCTGCAACTCGAAGTCCATATATGCCTTTTACACTCAAATCTGGATCCACCACACCATACTGAGCATCCTTTGCTGTCATACTAGCAGTTCCAACAGCATGTGGAATTGGGTTTGCTGCATTCCGAATATACTGGTCAAGTGTAGTATCATTGGTGAGTGCAATAGCCAAGTCACTAGAAGCACCCAAGATGTAACCACTCCAGGCTTGAGCAGAAAAAAATGTGGAGGCAGCTTGAATAGCCTCACGCATTGCAAAGAGATCAAAATCAGTAGATAGTGTTCCTGAATCAATGATTGGAGGAGCAAAAGGATTTCCACTGGTTGAGTTGATAGTAATGTAACCACCTATAAAGAGCATTAATCAAGTCAAGAGGTCATATTAAGGTCTGCAGAGATACTCACGGGAAGTTGGTGTGGTAACAACTGTTGCCATTGTGATATACTTGCCGGTTGAAGGGCCATTGGGAAAGAACCCATTCTGAATGTACATCAACACATGAGGAGATGTAGCACCTGCTGAAGGATCCTCCCCTAATACACTCAGCAAACTATCATTGAACCTAAAATATATCTTCTGGGTACCACCAACAGAGTTAACCAATGGGCCCTGTCCAACGTCATTCCATTCCTGCATGAGTTCACCCATCAAGGTGCTGTTCTGGAATATAGCATCTCCTGTCTCTGCACTGGCATTTACAATCCAGACATTATCTGCAGCTATATGTGCAGAGAGGTTCTGGCCCACACTAGGGAGATCCACAAGAGGTGGAATGCCTCCAGAGGATAGAAAAGAAGCATTTCCTATACCAGAATTCATCAGGATCTGTGGTGTATTGATGACACCTGCTGAAACCACAACTTCTTTTGATGCACTCACTTGATAGCTGGGGCCTGCAATATAAACAATATCTTAAATTTGTAATAAATATTTAATTGAAATTACTTACCATCAAGCTCATGCACAAACTCAACTGTTGAAACCACAGCCTTTCCAGACTTTGAACCTCCCTGAAGCACTCTAGCCACATGGGAGTGCACAAGAACATGTAAGTTTGGTCTTTCCAAAATATGAGGTGCAAGATAAGACACAGCAGAGCTGCTTCTGTTTGCTCCATCAATTGAAAACTGACTCCACCCTATAATTATATAAGGGTCTATTAGATATCTACAGTGCTAATATTACCAGACTTACCAAAGCCCAGTGGATTTCCAGAGTTTTGATCCAATGTGAAGTTGAAAATACCTCCAAGCTCTGCTGATGCTTGAAGGCCTCTAGAGTCTGTTGGACCAGGAAACCCAGGAAGGCTTACAGCTGTCACTCCAGTCAAACTATGCAGAGAGGGATCATATTGTCCAGTTGTATTGTGTTTGTCTGCTGGAGGTGTCCATCTTTCATTCTATGTGGTTATTGAGCAATTCAAGATAGATTTGTAAGAGTTTGACTGCCCATAGAAGTGTAAATAGACAAACCAAGTGAAAAAATTGCTGCATGTTCTCCCAGGACCATCCTGGATCACCTGTCAGCTCAGCATAACGGTTCCAGTCATCAATTGTTCCTCGGTTATATACCATGCCATCTATGCACCACATGAGTTGAGATATTGCCAGAAGATTTTCTCGTTTACTTACTATGGGAGCTACTCCCACCTAGGACAAATGCATGAGAGAATGGAACTGATCGATTGTTCAAAGCTGGTTGTGGAACTGTTGTCTATCAAAGATTATTAGTTTCTATGTCTCTATTCACGTAATCGACATACTGAGTTCCATTCAAATTGCGAAGGAATGATCATCGATAGGAAAGGTACTTCAAGAGGGACTTGACCAACATTTCTAGGATGTCACATAAAAAGATGATTGTTGAAGGATGATTACCTGTATATACTCACGTTCCACCTGCTTCAAGCAGTAGAATGTTCCACTCTGTAATTTCTGACAAACGGTTTGCGATAACACATCCTGCTGTACCCCCTATATTGTAAGATGTAGATCAGATCATGTAACGAGAGAAATGGCATAAGGCTACAACAAACCTCCTACAATCACGAAATCATATTCTGTTGTTGGCAACTGGCTGAAACTCTCGTAGAGAGCAGCTGAACTTCCCAAGACATGCCATACAATCGACAGCAATAGTACGATGCAGTGAGATGGGTGACGATGCTTGTTCATGATGGGGCACAGATGGGTTATCTACCAAAGCATGCGTCTTTATGAAGACAATGCACCCAGCTCACATCTATTTAAAACGTCGGTGGCGTCGAGAAACCTCGCGGTCAAGCCAATTGGACACTTTACATGTCTTGATGGAAGAGTGTTGCATAACGGTGGTCCTCCGCATAGCCACACTTTCGGAAATTTCTTATTGATTTTTTCGTTGGGTCCCTTTCCTTGTGATCAAATGACACGATCGACTCATGAGTCCGTGTACAGCGCGAGTACTCAGGGGAATAGCAACTCATGAAGAAGATAGTCGCATGMGRTGATCGTCGCATAGGGTGAACGTGACGCGACAGTAAGACCTGTCTTCAATTTTTTAGCATACTTGTATTTGAGAGTATCGCAGACAACATATTTCGAATCACAGCTACTGATCCTTTTTCTCCGTGGAAGTCCGGTTCTGCTCTTCTAGTTTTAATTGCTCTTGGGCTTCGGACCTGCTTGCATAAACTTGACCTGCCTGGATGGACAAATGCGTAAGTTTACAGATGTGATGAAGCGAAAAGAGTAGAATGTCGTGCCTGCATTGTAAGGATGGCACCTAAGCAAATCACTACTATCACATTGGCAGCAGAAAGAACCCGCATTGCCTCTATTCTATCGGCTCTGGTATCAGCTTCCAAGGGCGTTACGACTGTAGTCAGAGTTGGTATTATCACTGCGATGTAGACAGCAATGGCGAAGATATACACTCCTATGCGGCGTCAATCGCTAGTCCATGAACAACAGTTGACCGGACGTACCAAGACTAGACCCGTCAAAAAACATTGCACTGTCGTCCCATTTATGCAGCTTGGATATTAGACCGATGATGCCAACTCCAATCATCCCATGCAGCAGCGCCTGTCGTCGTTCTGAGTAACTCATTAGACGGACGCACGACCTGAGTACGTACCTTGATAGCGGGAGGCGAGTTGAAAAATGTCGTGTAGAATTGGAAACCGTCTTCAATGACATCGTCTGTCAGTTCGCCCCAAAGCAACCGATGGTCGACGTTGAAACAAATGAAGAGAATTCCTGGTTAATCACGATTGACTGTCAGTCTCGCATATCAAGTCGAAGCAGCATCTCTGACCAAGGAAAAAGCAGACTGGGGCCAAAACTGCCGCTTGCTTGAAGCCCATGGTAGCTGGCTGCTGGACGCAGGAGAGAAGTACGATTTTACATCATTTGAGTCACATGATCATATCTTTCGCTGCTTTGACCAGTCTGCAGTGTGCACAGCTAAGCTCGCAGCCTGTTTCTTCATACTATTAGAGGTATTGCAAAATGTTCAAAGATGGTGTTAATACACACATAATTACAGTACGAATGCAGTAAATCTTCCAGTGCGGTCACAAGAAACAAAATGAAATTAGGGTGCACTGCTACATGCGGGGCCGAGGGCGATGAGAAATGATCGGGACCACCAGCTCGCCAGGTGAGGGTGGCGGCCACGGGGAAGCTGGTGGCAGATTCGCCATTCGAGGATAGCGATTCCTTCACCCGGACTTCGTGGCAGTCTGCAGAGATATTGAGCATTCGATTTGTCGTGAGATCCGCCATAGTAGGAGTGGTCTGGAAGAGTTTGGCATTGCTGGCGTCCTCTGAAGTTGAGATAGCGGAATGAGATTTGGCGCTCAATCAAGATCAATTTCATTTACAAGCCTAAGCCGAAAAAATCAATGACTCGGTTCGAGTCATGGTTAATATCTAAATATTCGCATTCGGTGAAAGCTTCAAAGTCTATCACTTCATGTCCACCGACAACGCTCCCTTCACACACTCGGAGGAGCCTGATCTATTCGTGGTTCCCGATGCGTCTCTCCGCGCGGAGATATCAGCCCACACGCCTCTTCTCTTCGACGAGATAACCCATGAGCCCTACCTCCCTCTCAGTGCGCCATTTGACCGATTCAGATTGACACCGCAGAGATACAGCGATCGGGATGATCTAGTAGAGATGATGGTCTGTCGCAAGCTTGTTTATCGGACCATCCATCGTGGACGCTGATACTGAATAACTTGACTAACGATAAGTAAAGAACGACCCAAAGGTCATAATCACCGTGGTTGGCCCGCCCTTTCCCTTTCCTGTCGAGGAAGCAGATAAGTGGTTCAAGAACGAGCGTAAATTGACCAAAGAGATTTTCGAGGCGTTCGCGAAGGGGGAGTGGCGTCCAGCGAAGGGAAGCCCATTGATTGTCCTCCGGGAGAAGCTTGAAGAGGGAAAAGACAAGTTTGTTGGGGAGGTTGACTTGAGGCATGGGTTTTGGTGGAAAGAACGTATAACTCCGGTGAAGGAACATTGGGAAGAATGGAGGGACACGGAAAAGATTTATTCAATGGGAGGTGAGTGTCGTATTGTATGCGGAATTTCTTGAGCTTGGCTGATGATCTGGATGTAGCCTGCTTCAAGTCTGAGTATCATGGCAGAGGCATCGGATCCGCTGCCACAGACACGCTCTTCAATGAATGGGCCATCCCGCAACTGGGCGCGACAGAAATTCGAGCGGAGTGTTTCTTGTCGAACATTGCCTCGAATAAGCTATGGGAAAAGAAAGGGTTTAAAGAAACTGGGGAGAGGGAAGGTTACGATCCCAAAAGAGAAGACGGGAGGAGAGGAGAAGGTTGAGACTGATCGGATGCTCATATGGACTTTGCCTTAACGGCACAATCATGACTGGCAAGAAATGATCGAACGCCGGCTGGACGATACCCTTGGAATGCTGTGTGTATTATAATTGATTCACTACTGATACAAGAACTTGCTAGCTTCATGATTCAATGCGTTTGAAAATATCCTGAAGGTTTATGATGCACCGATGTGCTGCCCCGCATTAATATGCAGGATGGATCCTGTAATATAATTGCTTCCAGGACCTGCGAGGAAGACATACGCCTCTCCGAGTTCGGCTGGCTGTGCAGGACGTCCGTGCAGCGGCGTGCCTCCTACGGCCCAGCCCTAAATGAGGAAACAAGCAGGGTGAGAAGGATGTAAATGCATCAGCTGCTCGTCAGCTACGCACCTCCATATTATCCTCCGTCCGAGAAGCAGGTTGTAGGGGTGTGTATACGGGTCCTGGAGCTGCTCATGCCATTCAGTCACTCCTAGGAAATAACGATCTGGAACATGGCCCACCAGTCCCATTCACTCGAATACCCTTGGGTGCAAGCTATACACATTTGCGTGAGATGGAAACTGATGCAGGCGAATAACAGATGTACCTGAACTGCTAAGCTACGCGTGAAGCTGACTATAGCACCTTTTGTTGTTGAGTAATCGATTAATGCGGGGGAGCCCTGGAGAGCACATTAGCATTGAAATTCGGAAGAGCGAGGGGCAAGGATCCAGTTACCTTATACGCAGTTACTGATGTGGTATTGATGATTGCTGCTCCGCGCTTCAGATGGGGGACGACTTCTTTGGCCAGGTAAATCATCTGCAGGATATTTGTGTAGAAGGTATCTTCAACGTTTTTGGGCTGTAAATTTAATAGTCCATCAGGCCCCGGGAATTCATAAGACGAAACGAAAAAAAAACTTACATTCATGTCTGCGATATCTTTACAGAGGATCTGCTGTGAAGCATTATTGACGAGGATGTCAATTTGACCGAATTCTTTCATGTGCGATTGAACTATGGTTTTTGGCCCATTTGGGTCTCTGAGATCGGTGGGGACGAGATGCACTCTTTGAGGGGTTGTCGAGGTAATTCCTTCTTTGACTTCTTCGGCACTGAGTACCACCAACACCATTAGCGAAAGTTCAGGTCGGATAATCAAAAGCACCACCTACTCTTTCTGTTCCTCCGGCAAATAAGTGATGGTGATGTCCGCTCCTTCTCGTGCAAAGAAGACTGCTGCAGCCCTGCCAATACCCTATGAACGAACCATGTTAGACAAGTTTTGCGGCATCCTTCTCCGGGTACTTACGCTATCACCACCTGTAATGATCGCCTTCTTTCGAGCTAACTTTCCAGTTCCAACATATTCCTTCAAGTGTGGTTTACCATTGTTATCCCAATACTCAACCTTAGAGTGCTCTGCAGGTGGACCCATCTCTTTTTCAAGACCTGGAAGATCTTGCGTCTGCTTTGGTAGCTCTACGGAGTTCTGTGTGTCAAAGGAAATGTCAGAACAACTGGAGGCAACAGAAAAGACGGATCAAGTGTGCCTTCACCTTGTAGGCAGTGATTGGTTTGTCCGACATTGTGCTAAACGACGCGCGGGTGTTGGTCAATGTAAGCTTTAGGTTTCGGCGCAAACAAGTAGCGGTGGAGGTTGGAGGAGTCGTTGGAATACAACCGCTGCGTGTTATAAATGCTCTGAGCATCGAGACGCGCATGATGCAATGTTTTGCGTGGTCCAGCTCCCCTATTTATTCACCGATGGCTAGCTTTTCCTTGGGCGGGGCTACGGCGACTAGCATGATGCAAACTATTGCGTCCTTGAAGACTCGAGACAGGCGTCATTCGTGGAGTGATCAACAAAGAGTCAATCTCGTGTCTTGACGCTATACGTTGGTCCTTTATCCGGTCTTCTGGAGGAAGAGAATCGGGAGGACGACTCCAAAGCAAGTAGCAGTAGGTTAGCACTGTTCAGGCCGTACAGGCAGCGGAAAGCGAAAACGCTGGTTTATGCGTGAGAATGTCTTTCCATGTAGGGTCTTTTTGTCACGAGATCGGCACGACGCGTTTTTGTATCTCAGAACTGTTCTCCTACTGCCATAGTACTGCTCCCAGTGTCCCTCAGAATCATCTGCTCAGCCGCACCGTAAGTGTATTTGGATACTCAAGACGGAGGTGTAAAAGGATCCGCCGATACATGATGGGTTAGAAGCAAAAATCCGGTATGTAAAAATGTTGAACTCAAGAGCCGAAACTGAGGTCGGAATAAACTTTTCAGAGTGTCGTTGGAGAATCGGCTGTGAACCGTGTTCACCGGAGTTTTTGCAATATACAGAGCTACCGCGCCAGCAACTGTCTCTCCTGTTCTTCCGAAGTCGTCGCGAGCATATTCAAGCTCTCTTTTCATGTCCAGCGGTATTACGTTCAGCGGTGTGCTGCTGAACCTTTCGATATGATCGCAATACAGAACTGGATACATTTTTGGATATCATGGCTGCTTTGATCACCCATGTGAGTACTTCTGCCACAGATTCATCACGCCCGCGTACGTTTGGCTTAAGGGTTGCTATGCTTTAACCTTCTGTTACTTTGAAGTCAGCTACAAAGTGCGCGTCATATTCAAATCTAAACCATCACAATATATCGCGGCCGTATGTTTGATGGCACGGCATCCATTTGAATCTGTCTGGGTGGAATCGAACAATTGAATCCTTGTTGATGCATGTTGATGCTTACTCTCACCTTCACGCTTTTGCCAAGTGAAACGGACTATGCACATTGCGTATTTGCAATGTGATTTTCATTTTACGGTTCGCTCAGCGCTGTTTCATGCCCGTGTCTCAGAGGTGAGACTGAGGTCGGTATCCACCTCATCGAATTTGCACGACGTCGACCACAAGTTTATCTTCTCCACTCAGACACCAACGACGGCGTAAGCGGTTCGGGGATCATCCTTTCACCTAAAAGTCAAAAGTTGATACTTGAATTGGGCGGGAGGGTATCTTGAGTCTTGACCGACTTCGGTTTGGCCTTGCCGTAGAGAAGGCGGACGACACAGCCCCCTGGACTGGAGCAACACTGGGCATAGATACACTCATCAAGTCAATAGATCATTACCTCTGCAAAAACGGTCTTTCTTTGCCGTATGGGTAGGCGCCTAGACTTACGCACAACTCTATAAAGGTCGAGTTTAACAACGATGTAATCTTCAGACTTTTCAGTCTTCCTACATAATCTTCTCTCCAGTCGTTCTTTTCTGCGTCTTTGCTATGAAGTTGCTTGCTTCCACCCTTCTCGTAGCTGCTTTGCAGGCTGCCACTTCGTCTGCGGCTGTCATTCAAAGCCGCCAGGCTAATCTGTCAGCTGATTGCATTGAGGACCTCAAATACCGCGGATGGTACCACAATACCTACAGCGGTGCATGTGTACCCTTGGTCAGTCAGATTTATGTATCTGTAACAAGCTGTCGTGGATCTGTAATGCTCATACCTCATTCAACAGATTGATGACTGCACGAACAAGGTTGTCGATGCAAATAATAACTATGCCATAATAACAGACAATGTCTGGGGAATCAACAGCTGTGTTGCTGCAGCTACTTGCACTGGCGTATGTTACTCCTTTCACTCGATGCGTGGAGTTTTGAGCTCACATTTTACTAGTCGGGAAATCTGTTCGAGATCCTTCAATGCCGCCAACCAAGTTTCCCCAATGCTACGGACACTATTAGCTTGGATTATACTAACGTAAGCTTGCAAACGATCTGTACCTCATTGCATGCTGAAACCTGCTCAATAGATTTACGCTCCTATTGTCGGTGAGTGCGCCTGGCAAGAAGGCGGATGCCCTATTACCCAGCAAGTAAGTCACAATAACAGTGAAATACTGTTCCTAGTGCTAACTGGGTCCCTTCTTCCAATACAGAACTACATCGACTTTGTCTATGGTGCTATGTCGGCAATTGGCTCTACTGTCTGGCCTGAGTACGTGATTTTTCTCGTAATTTCTTAGCCTGGTTTTGACTTGCTATAACAGCAGCGCGCAATACGTTATCGACAACTGGTGGACTCCTATCACGGAGTGGACTGCTACTGGAGACACTGTGCCCTACCTGAACTTCAACGACTGGTTGCACTACTCCAACGCCACCTAAATGGACAGATAGGATGTATCAGACAATTATACCTACACTGTACCGCCTATACCTTTGATGCTTGAACTTTTACGCATTCGTGCGGCCTTCGTTTTGTTACTAGTACTATACATAGCCAATTGTGGACATTCGTAATATATTTGAATTCATGAACCGCATTCACACTTCAGAGCATAATCTCCGCTCCGAACATTCTCGGAAGGTAAGGCCTAATAATGTTGAACAACAAATGATTGGCACACTTTTTGAGGTGAAGCATCGATTTCATGGCTATATGTACACCAACGTAGCACTATATAACATCAAATCACAGTGAGAGCCTAGTACTATATGTGCAAGTGAGTCATGATTGAGAAGTACGCGAGCAGAAGTCTATCGATTGGAAGGAGGAGGTTAACGGGCGCCGCCGACACCGAGGGATCTACATACCCGTCGTACACAAAGGCCGGTCCCGAAACCGGCCGGTCCTTACCCAAGAAGGGTTAGGTGCCGATTGCTCTTTTCAACGAGACTGACGCCACACAGAGGGACTGAAACGTCAAAGCTCGTAAATGTTAGTGAGCTCGACAATCGGAGAGAGAGCTGGTGCTCACCAAGATTGGATAGAAAGCTGATCAGCCAATTGTAACGAGACACCATTTTCAACTCTGCCAAGAAATCCAATATTCTTATGAACACGTAGAGGAGAACTGAGATGAGAGTCCTATTGAGGGGTAACCAGAGAGCAGGCTTGTCAAGATATGTACAGCAGTGATGGTTGCGTTCTTCATTGAGGATGGGTCATATGTTATACACATGTTGCGTTGAGACTTGCAAATGACGAAATTCAATTATCTGCATAGAGTTTTGAACCGTTTTGAAAGCTGTTGAATGAAATACTGGTCAAGGACATACTATATATGCAGATGTGCAGTGCAACGGCGTGAAGCTGGATGTTCATAGTGACTGGTATCGCCTGCCCAGTTGGGATTGTCTACCAAAAGAGTCTTCAAAGCTGTTGAATGAAATGCCGATGGCAGGGACATACTAGAAAGCGGAATCCAATTCCCATTGCCGGTGCAATGGCGTGAATGTGGATGTTCGCGATGGTTTGTTGCTCCATCTCCTGCTCAGTTAGGGTTGTCATTCAAAAACCAAGGTCAGACAGAGTTGTAAGCCACCAACCTCGTCACGGGCCGTCTGTAGCCTTCTTACATGTGGGTATGGGTGGACTCTTTGTCGGTACAGGGAAGCAGAACGATAAGCAGGCATTTGAGGGAAGACGGACAGTAGTCGTTTTGAGATGATGTTTGTCTGGGTACAGGGCTCTGTAGTTCAAGCTTTAGAAATATATAGGGCTAGTCACATGAGCCAAAACCTCGGATTCAGACCGTATCTACGAGCCTGATTCACAACTTAGGTCAGAGAAAATTCTAAAGCGCGCTGAGGATGCGTTTCCTAGAAATAGAAAGAGAGTTGTACCGACAGTGGATCTGAGCAGATCTGGGCCCTTTGGTCTTCTAACCGTCTAAAGAATATAAGTAGCAAGAAGATCATCATACGAAATTTTTAATTTTTCCATGGGCTTCATTCCAGCTGAAGTTCTGGAAGCGCCTTTTATTTAGCTCGCCCTGAAATTCTAAAAACTTTGATTCTGCTCACCTCAGGTCCCGATAGTTCTGCCGCAGGCGGGCATATGACCCTCCCCCGGTAGTGTTAGTATTACCTACTTTCCGGCTACAGAATGTGACAGGAATGCCGAGGACATATCTTGCCTAGCCAAAGTAAAGAGGGAATCGAGGACTTTGTACTTAAGCTGGATTAGGGAAAAAATGGAAAAACCTATAAGATATCTGCGGGAAGAAACTTAAGCGAGAAGGAAGGGCGAGAAGAAAGAAGGTCAAAGAAAGAATGTTTATACTTCTTGAGATAGAGTCGTGAATGCAACCAGCCAGAATCCGGATTGCAAAAATGTAAGATCACGGCGTAAGTGATGTCGAGGTGCAGGGTAGGGCCGTACTAATTTTTAGTACGCATCCTACCCTAACCCGGTCAACCATCCGCGACGAGCAGCGAACTAAGGAGTGACTGATGCTGGCCAATAGTAATTGGTCGGAATTGGTTTCATGGTCTTTAAGAGTTCGGACGTGGCCAAAGAGCCATCGAAAGGTACGGGAAGATTCCACTCTCCTACATACACGATCAGCAAACTCAAAGCAACCGAGCAACCGAAGTCACCGAGGTCACCGACATCCGAACACAATAATCTTACCAGAAGTTGCACAAATCAATTTCGGGGCCCTGAAATATCCAAGAAGAAACGGGCTGCCGTCCGCTCTACGTTGCCAATCCTGATTATGTCCCGCGCTACATAGAAATTTGAAGCTAAATCGTTGAGCGGAAAAGCCGACAGGAAATCCTGGGAAAATTTACGGTTGCCGGAAATTCGGCAGGCCCGGTGCAACCATTATATAAGCGATCCTACCAGGACGCTCATGAGCGTTCAAATCGCTGAAGAGCGAAGTATATACATAGTAATTGATTTTTACGAGATGCCCCATTGAGTACAACGAATTTTCCATACGCCCAGAGGAATGTGATAGTTCGAATTAGCATAAGTTACACAGGTATAGAACAGCAAAACATAGATCCTTCACGTAAACCAATCTCATATTCCACAACCCTCATAGAATATTACACCAGATATTTCCAAACCGATCCTGTGCAGTTCCAGTCAGCCCCAGCCCTTGTTGATCAGGGAAAGGACCGTCGATATATCCGACACCATAACTCGCCGATGAATTAAACTGGGCCAGAGGACATGTAAAGCCCAGGAAGTAAGGACATGCTCTGTCAGCGGCTTGACAAATCTCAATACATGGCAGAAGCACCGTGTATGACATATTGAGCGAAGGGAAATTCGGATTGCGGGGAGAGGCAGACGTTGACTGGGCTTGGAGAGCGGAGGTGACTGGTTGCGCCGTGGAAGTGGACAGCGCGCGCGGGGCATTTGAAGATGACGAAGCGGTTGAACTCGAAGAGCTCTCTTCGCCACAGCGAGGAAAACTGATGGTGCAGAGCCATTTGAAGTACTCGCGTTGACAATCAGCGCATGTCTGTAACGGAGAGTAGTAGTCTCTTCCACATGCGAAGGTGGTGAGCACCGTCGTGAAGTTGGAGAAATATTTCATCAGTGGATCGGATATGGAGGAAGGAAGGTTGGTACTATCGTAAACGGACAAATCGGACTGGGGCGGCGGAAGTGGTACGGCATATGATACACCAGGGCAAAACGGAAGTGAGGCTGCCAGTGGGCATGAAAATGATGCTAGAAAAAGCTGTTAGATACATATGAGTGAGGGATAAATCAAGAACTATACACACCAGACTTTGTAACAAAATATATAGGCCCACTGATCTTCCTGTTGTCCTGCAGCACGTATGCAGTATAATTGGTAGATGGTTCAAGCCCTGAGAGCAGCCACTGCGTTCTCCACCCAGCCTCGTCGCGTAACCACAGACTCTCATTCGCAATCGTGCCGCTTGAAGGCTGCAGAGACAACATGCAGGCCGTCTGTTGCATTGTCGTCAAATTTTGGCCCAATGTAGGCGCAACGAGAAGTGCAAAGTCGGGCGAAGAGGAGGGCGGGGAGGTTAGAGAGTTGCCAGGTAGAGACAAAGTGTAATTTGGATAAGAAGGTTCCTGCACCGGAGGCGGGTCGAAGGGTGGTGAGAAAAGGATTGCTTGGTTCGAAGTGGTATCTCCTAACAAAGGCAAGCTCTCCGTTATTTCAAAAATAGGCCCTGCAATAATATAAATTCATGAGAGACAACTGGAAGCCGAAGCGAGACTTACCACTGTCCGATGCTGCGACTTCAAAAGGTATTGAAGCAGCGTTGTCGACCGCTAGGACTCCCCCGTTGGTGAAGTTACCTGAGAAAATGCCGAGACCATCCTTCATGGATATCTCGAAAACATCTGTTCCACCGTCCGGTCCTGGATCGTCTACCGTAGAGCTATTTGTGACAAAGAAACGCGCTGAAGAGGACCCTATTGTTCCAGAACATAAGGCCACGGATATTGAAAGATTCTGTGCGCTCGGAAGCGAAAAAGATAATGAATCTGAAGAGTTCTGAGAATTGAATGATAGTACAGTGTTCAAAGGAAGCTCCTGCCTTGACTCTGCAAGGACAAGAGCGGCATTAAGAAGCCATAACAGCGTCTCTGGAAGCATTTACTTTCCAAAACTTCTACCGACTGTTGCGAGCTTACACCGCAGAAGGCTTTACACAACAACTCCAAACACAGCAGGGTAAGTACCCGAGCTGCGTCCTCGTCGACGAGCAGGATCACTTTATTTTCAATGTCTTCCAGTTCAGATATCTCAGACATCCTAGTTCAGCATTACATGAATTCTGCTTCAGAAGTATTCACGCCTTCCGTTCCCAATCTCCTCAGTCGTATTGTTTCGTCCATCCTCGTTCTGCGAAACCCTCAATATCCTAATCACTTCACTAATGCAACCTATGTTCTTCTCTCTAGAGAGCTTGATGATTTGTCCGAGGCAGATGAAGCTGTCCTTGCTACTTTCTTTCAACAAGGTATACCAGGCATCGACGTACGATCACCGAAATACCGATTCATTGACATGCCTTGTCCTTTCCGAAATTCAAAATTCTTTTCATCTATTCAGGCTGGGTGCTATTATCGGATGAAGTATCGCTGCAGGAATGATCCAGAAGGCTCCACTCCTCCCAAAGTACTTCTAGACGATGACCGGTATCATTGTGTAGAAATTGTCGATGGTGCCGATTACTTTCGTCATCGCTTCCCAGCCAAGGCTACTCTTGCTGACAAGGAAGAAACTCTTGCCATAACTTTGATCAGCGACCGCGAGGACGAGAATCCGCTTCCAGCTGGTCATGCACAATACATCACATCTTCTGATTCATCTCGAGCCCTGATTACAGGACTCGAGGTTCATGAAACTTTTAGGGGAAAGGGCCTGGCCAAAAGGTTACTACATGAAGTGCGCATGCGCCTTCCGACGAGTGTGCAGCTTTGGATACAGGTTTCCACAGAAAACTTTACAGCCTTAGGTCTGTATCTGAGAAATGGGTTTGACATTGAATCTATGGCTTATGACGCGGACCTGCGCCTTCTAGAGGAGGGGAAAGTAAGTCCTCTAATTCATCGTTCTATCTTAAACTCCTATCTTCACTTCGTTCTAGAATATCGATCGGGTTCGTTGAGTAGATCAAACACACTTAGCTGTGCGTGGATATGATTTTCGGAAGTTTAGAACCGTGGCTGGCGAGTTTTTTCAGCGTACGCTGCGACAGTGACATAGATCTGTAGACCGTTCAATGAGCTGAGTTCCCAAAGCGCTTCGATGACTTCAGCCTTGAGGGTTGTTCCAGTCGGGAACATATGTTTGCTGTTTGCTTTTCCTTCAGTAACTTGATAGTCATGTTCGGATAGCTTACAATTCAACAATTTTTGGATGCCAAAGACGTCGACAAGGATAGCGGCACACGTCGCACCGGGGAAGGGGAACTCGTGTCAGAGTTCAATCAAATTACGGACGAACGAAATGGAAACTTTGTAATGACAGTTGTGAAACGAACACCGTATAATAAATATATAATGCATGAAGGTCCGGAGAACAAACATGGTATAATCAATTGATTAGTTATACGAGCTCTTAAGAATTAGAGTAATGGAGCCAGTCATTGAAGTTCAAGTACGGCACGGTATCTCCAGTCGCGGTCCACTCCATGATGGGAGTCCACCAGTTATCGATGACGTACTGGGCACTACTGTTAAACCCAAGCAAGGCCGAGTCAAAATGAGACTAAGGAGCTTCAAAGAAAACTGCTTACTCAGGCCATGAAGTAGATCCAATCGCCGACATAGCACCATAGACGAAATCGATGTAGTTCTACAAAAGCAAGAGGTCAGAGTCGGCATGTCGCTCACTTGTGCTATGGCATACCTGCTGGGTCATAGGACACCCTCCTGACTGCCAGGCGCATTCTCCGACAATGTTAGCGTAAATCTATCAAGCAAGCTTTAGCAATGACCATGCCTCCAGCAGAGACGGTTTACCACCAACTCACGTTAGTATAATCCAAGCTGGAAGTGTCTGAAGCATTAGGGAAGTTCGGCTGGTGGCACTGAACCAGTTCAATCAGCGTGCCCGACTGTGAAGGATAGATTATGAGAAAACTCTGCACAGTGAAAAAGAGGTGCTCAGCAACATACACCAGTGCAAGTAGCTGCAGCCACGCAGCTGTTTTGTCCCCAGATATCCTCTGTTAAATTCACGACCTTGTCCAAACAGTCATTGATCTGAAAAATGAATCAGTTCCACAAATCCAGAGCAACACGGCATTAATGTATGAATCTGACCAAAGGGGGGCAGGCCGCACTCCAAGTGTTGTGGTAGAACCCGATCTCTTTTTCGAGCTCAATGCAATTGACTGATAGGCTCTGGCGACGTTCGATGGCAACCGCGGAGCCAGCAACGATGTGAAGAGCTGCTACGAAGGTGGAGGCAACCAACTTCATGACGAATACTGGAAAGAGACTTCGAAGACTAGCCTGAGGTATTCTGTCTGTTTAGACTCGCCCTTTATAACATTTTGGAATAGACTAAACGTACACCTATGCGGCAAGGAATCACCGTTTCACGAGTCCATGAATTTAGTGAAACTGGAGCCGAACATTCACTTCATCGCACGAGCACAAGGATGCGCGGCAGGCCATCAATTTCCGGGTTGAGCGACACCGCGAAGAAGCATGAAGAAGAAAGTCGACACAGCCTTGTAAACTGCAGCAGTACCGGGCCTATAGTATTTATCAGGAAACAAGCAGTGAAACTTGCCTGTGATGTCGGAGACGTACGACCGTGGACGATTGAGGGTCGGAACTAACGAAGACCTTTTAGAATACGTATCCGAGTTTGAGAATGAGACCTGTCTTATAGAAACATCATAGATGTATGACAACGGTCTTTCGGCAAATTGCCGAGTTACAGGACACCACAATCCAGCTGCAGGTGTACGCAGTCGAATTGCAGATGTATAAAATATACAAAAGCCGCAATCGTAAAGACACAAGGTCGTTTTGCTCTAAGATCCTGAACGCTCTTTTAGAAGGGATAACGTCGGAGGCTGATCTCGGGAGTAAAGTCCACTCGTCGTACCATCCAGGAATAGGGATATGTTTCTGATTGCGGAGTCTGCAAGTGCGGAGTGTCTAGCACCCAACTCAAGGCCTGAAGTGGCTGCTTCAAAAGTGTCGCGCACAAGCGTGAGGGGGGAAAGAGTCTGATTTGGTGAAGTAGTGCTTGGGCGACGATGTGTCAGAGCCACCTGGTGGTGGATATAGTGCTGAACGGTCCATGAGAAAGTCGGCAGCAAGTAAAAGTGCAGGCTCGGCAAAAGACCAAAGCCAGTGATGCTTTTCGGAAGTGACGAACCAGTCCGTAACATCGACGATTTGACTCTACATTTCTGGTTATATTACGATCTCGTACATGCATTTGAGTGACACTCACTATTGCGAGGTGCATAGATGTTTTCTTCATGTAACATCTAGCGGAATCATCGTATTCGAAACGGAGCGCTGACCCGTAATAGATCAAGGTAAACACTTGACTAATAATATCATTGACTGTATCCTGAAACAGTGCGTCGTCTTTGAATATATCCTCACTCAAATGCAAGAATACTTGGTGTGCAGCAGGAGTCGTACCCAGTCTCGAGCTCGTGAGCATGCCGAGTCAAACATGAGGCAGTATGCACTGGGATCATCTGTGCCATCGAGAGGCCTAAATGGATCCTGCAAATCAAAGCAGAGCGTCGCTAGCCCGCAAAATATCCTCTGATCTTCGTCCAGCTTGAGAAGATCAAAGTCCTGTTCTCCTCGCGTAGCCTGAAGGTCGACAGAAAAGAACCGGTGCAAACCCTCAGTGCTTCATCCCACAGCCAGACGACACGCATAAACCAGCGTCGCTGGGCAGTCTCAAGGAGAGTGGTAGTGCGCATGGCTTGTATTATACCCAAAGCGAGCCAGAGTCATGCAATAGCTTTCACAGCGTGGTATTGGAGGAATATCTCTCTGAAAGACAGGTAAACCAAACCAGCAATCGTGCATATCGTGTTGTCCGAGTCCCGACCTGGGTTCGGTAATACAGAGAAATAAGCGGTCATAGATAGGTTTTGTGCTTTCGTATAATATGTCTCTCCATCGGTATCTGCACGACGCCCTTTCGTGGAGGTTACGGCCAGAACAGCATCGAAGGCACTGATGAAAAATTCAGCATGATGGCTGGCAAGTCGCTTTTTCAAGGAACGTGAAGGGAGGCTCTCAAGGTCAGAACAGGGTATCAATGCTGCGTATATATGGATAGTTTGAATTGCAATAGAGTCGTGATGGATGGCCATTGATACCATGTTGCGAGGCCAAGAAGCTAAATGAATACGTAGCAGTGTTGGAGTGAAATGATGACGGTGAAGTACTTGAACCGCCGAATAGACCCGGCGATGAACGTATGGAGGCATAGAATAATCTGGATAAAGGGGCAAGAGAGATTCGACAGAGCCGATACGTGTTGCATCCGCAATGGCAATAACAGAAGCTGTATTCCCAGTCGAGAGCTCCAAGCCCTTTTCTGTTAAAAAAACAATATTCGAGTCAAGTATGTCTAAGGCTGCGAAAAAAATGTGGCGTACCAACAACGTTTTGAAGTTCTTGGCAATACGGGTGAGCTACAAGAGTCCCAGTCGAGGATGACGGGTCGAATCTAGCTGGGCCAATTTCAGAAGAAGGACCGTGGTGCGATCCTGGTGAAGAGTTTGATCCATCCTGAGTGTGCTCTGCGTCCGTCCTCCTGCGTTTCCTAGACTCTCTCGCTCTCGCAGGGCCAGATTGACAGTCTGCCCGGGGGCGTACTCACAGACCGTCGAGGGCAACTCGCAGTTCCTGCACTTCGGTGTCTGCCCATCGGAGCGTATTTTGTGCTGTCGGCAGCTGTTGCACGAATCCGCTTTAAACCCAAACTTGAAGGAGATTCTCGCGAAGAGCTCGCTGCAACTTCGGGAACCATGAAGAAAATAAAGCAGAGATGTTTGTTAGATACTTAGGAATAAAGCGGTAGACTAAGTTGAGACTTCTGGATCGAGCGAAAGAGAGCGCGATAACATAGCATTTCGTGAACCTGAATGAACGACGTGCTGAAACCTTGCCTGAACCTTTTAAGTTTTGAGTCTCGGGCGACGGAAACACGAAAATCCACGTGGTGGTAATGCCTTACTAATATTGGTGCTTATGTAACAGAATACCACAGGTGCTGCACGCTCATCCGCAGCCGCTCAGCGCTCCTAGCGCTCAGCCTTGATAAGCTTGCGCGCTTGAGCGGTCTATAGGTTCGTACCTGCCAGCAATGGACTACTCTTCAATTCTTCCCTTGAAGATGTCCTCACATGGATCTAAGGCCTCCAGCAGCTCAGAAACAGAATTACAACTCATTGAAGACGATTATATCTCCGAAGAGACCCATCAAGTCCTAGATCAACAGGTATTCAAAGCGCTCAARGTGTTYTACRCGCTACYGTYGGACTACACTGAAAAGAAACAGCCTCTCCCCCGAGAATGGAGAATATTTATTTTGGGAGAAATATGCAGCAATGCCATAAACCATGGCGTCGAGTTGTCCTTCAAGGGTCTCGATGATGCACAAGGCTTGATAGACAAGTATCCCTGGCTGGGCGAAATGGTAAATAATGCTTTTATCAATAGGCTAGGCTTTAAGAATATCCGGCGCTTGAGTAAGGTTTCCAACTTTGCCTGTTCGAACTTGAGCTCATTGAGATTTGCAGGACTTCTCAGGAAGAAACAGAATTCATCCACTGCCTCATCCACTGAGGAGAAAGAACCCTTATACAAGGCGAGCGCCAAGGGTCGGTACACATTCTACTGGTTCAATTTAGCTCGCTTCACTGACGGTTCATAGCCACGGAGCATTCATGGGATCTGAAATACATCGGCTCAGCACACCTCACATTAAAAGAGCACATCATTCGTCATTTGAAGGATCCCAAAAACACATACTCCCCTCACTGCGCCGTCGTGCAGTCGACCGGAACAGGAAAGTCGAGAATGGTAGACGAATTTAGCAAGGAGAACTTTGTTATACCCATAAATATTCGGGAACCTAAAACGCAAGGTGTGTATTTACATACTACACAGTCACAGATAATGATGATTTCTAAGCCCAGGCTTCCCTGCTTCTGACGTGCGGGTGTACCACTGGCTTACGAATTTCGTGTCTTTGGACGCAGAACAACTGAGAACTCACATGAACTCCTTCATGTTTGCGCTATTCCAAAAGTGCGACGAAGTTATTACTAATGTCATGCAGCGTCAAGAGAACCCGGAAGTATGGCTTCGTGAACAGGGCGCTGCATGGTTCCGAGAGAAGATGACTGAGGGTCAAACAATGGAGTCGCAGGGCAAGTATCGCGTAGCCTTCTACAAGGATGTTATTCGTCGGGCGGAAGAGGTGTGTTTATTAGCACTTCGCCGTATACTTTTATACTGACAGCAAATATTGTAGCTATACTACAACTGTTTAGAGTCGTCAGATTCTCCTTCCACCTAAGAATGTTCACTCACTAAGCAGAACAACAGGTCTTCGATCCGTTCCGACAATCAAAGTGACTCATTCCTACGTCCCTTTCTCCCTTTCCTTTCTGAGTTAAGATTTTCCGGGTTCACAGATGCAAGTTTCGACGTGAAAGAGATCGCCCGGACGCTCGTCAGCCACTGGGGAGCTGAAGACCCGAGGCACCATCCCATCGTATATTTGGCCTTCGATGAAGCACATTCATTGACTACACCGAACGAAAGGCAAAGAAGATTTTCTCCGTTCTTCCATCTTCAAGAAATCCTCCACTCGTTACGAGATACACGAATCTTTGCAATTTTCCTATCGACCAATGGCCAGATCACTCAGTTAGTTTCGTCAAAAGAGGACGCCGATTCTGCTTGGCTACGATCATGGAAACTGAAGCAGATTCCTCCGTTCTGTGCACTAGGCTGGGACCAGTTTGCTGCTCCATTTCCCAAGTGGTTGTCATTATCTTCAGTGGCCTCGTTAGACTATAAGGCTCGCCTTGGTCGCCCCCTGTGAGTCCTATTATCTCGTTCTCTCTAGATTGCCAAGTTTATAGAGGTCTATAGTTTTGCATCCCGCTACATATCTTCTAAAGAGCTCAAGGGGGAAGAGCGCTTTGAGCTCCAATATGACTTCGTCTCATTTGCCGCACAAAAGCTGATCAAGCAAGAACCTGTATTCCTGACTGACCAGTTCACGGATAAACAAGAACTAGCATGCTTGTCCGCTCGGATGCCCATCGAATTTATGTCTTCCACATCAAGCAAGCTAGACGAAGTTACCAATCACATGCGCATCTGTTTTCCGGTTGACGAGCCTTTCCGGCATTTCATCTCACTTTACCCATCGGAGCCAATTGTCTCGGACGGCGCGTGCCACCTTATGAACATGTCCAGAATCAAGTTTAATGCTCCTGCGGCTCTCTCTCAAGTCTTGCGTGGATTCTCTGTACATCAAGCTGATCGTGGCGAGTTTGTGGCTTTACTTGCTCTTACTATGGCTCGGGACCGCGTCGTCTACCGCTCAAATCCGTCTATTAAGGACGGTGTTTTCAATGTCGCTGCATTTCTACGTGCACTCATCACCAAGCCGCAGCAGGAGTCCCCTTCATTTATTGACATACTGAAGGCTAGGCCATCTGTTTACCAAAGTCAGAAAGATCAGAATACTCCTCTGGAGACCGCGTTCAAATATGTCTACGCCTACTTCAACCACTTCGTAAAGAGGCAGGAGGAGGACAAGCTGGACGAGGGTGTCGCGAGAGGGTTCATCGCTCGAGGCGCGGCCGTTGTGAGTGCCAGCAGGCAGGCTGGATTCGACATGGTGATTTTCACAGTTAAAGGGAGACACTCGGTCGTGGTGAAAGGCGCGATGGGCCTGATTATTTGCCAAGTCAAGAATGAGCCCAGGTTCGGCAGTGACATTGTCCATTCACTCTTTGACAGCATGGACCCGGTCACGATGGGTTTTCTCGAAGATGGCGATGCACACAAGGTCCCTATCATCCGAATCGTCTTCGCTTTGGCCTCCGAAACGCGTGCTATTCACTGTGTTGAGAGTCAGAGGAAGGGGAACTTCACATCTTATGATATATGGATTGCGGGCTTGGGACCAGAAGTGCTTTCGGTTATCGACTCAACGGACCAAGATACATGGGATGGTCTGCTTTCTACTTCAAGAAGGGGTTGGGAACGGATGTACAAGCATGGCGATAAAGACACAGCAACGCTTTTCAAGAATATGAACCCCATGGTTGCATCTGATCCTGAGTTCTGGGCATTCCGAGATCGACCTGTAACGTCTGACAGGTGAATTTTCCTTTTGCTTGCTCAATACTGCAGAGCTACGTACTTCAACATACACTACTATCTACGTGGGTACAGTGAGCGGTTACCGGTAGTGATTCGTAACGTGCTTAGGCCACTGTGGTACCTACTCTGCCAATAACCTCTCATTGCTGTACCGCCAGTCACCAGTGTCATGTCATCGCGGAAGTTGTACTTGTCGACATTTACGGTCTGTTTTTCGCTTGGTGTCTGACGTCTCCCTTTCTGTTCGTACTATCTTGTCGTTGTACAGAGCCACTTTCAAGACGTTAAATGGTGTACTGTAATGTACTGCATCTCTGAATTGCTATCGTTGTGTTGAGCGAATACGGCTGAAGCCTGAAAGGGACCAGAATGACTAAGCTGCGGCGGCACGCCACTCGAAATTGAATGAGAGTTAATGAGAGGTGTACTCGACACTTATGCATGGTTTCAAACTTTCAACTCCTTCAACAGGTTAGTCTTGCCCTGGTCTTGCCTGCCCGAACATTTAATCGGAATACTGACCCGCTTAGACTATCATGTCCATGTAATCAACCTTCGAAGCTCTCCAAGCCCATATTTTTTTTCCGGAGTGGAAAAAAGGATAACGGCACGGCTTGAGGCTGCGTACGACGTACGTTATACACACACCCAGCGCCAGGAGATATGCCGTGAAATTCACTTGCAGTACTCCGAGTCGCTGTGAGCAGGCACACAAGCATGTCACGGAGTCCGACGGCAAAATTCTCAGCGAATACTAGTACGAAACACGAAATGAACATGCAACAGCTCGGTGCCATGTGCTACACTGTGCTACATCGGTTGAAGGGAACCCATGCATGAAGAGTGCAGGTCACTAAAGTTTTCATTCTCGGAAGGTCTAGCTCCTCACGTAAGATCTATCCCATCCTTTGGATATCTGTCATTTTCAGTTTTCGGCTGCACCAGGGTCAAATAACACATCTTGTGTCAACGTTTCATCTCAGACATCTAGGCTTTAAAAGTCTCGCCTTAGAAATGATCACCCCGGGACCCCAATCAGGCCTTTGTCGACTCTCCTTTAGAAACATGCTGTCTCGCACTGTGTCTCTCTTGCTCTTCGCACTCATCGCGTTTACTGCTCTTGCGGTCGCCACTAATCAACCAGTGACAACCACTGTCACCGTAGTATGTACTACAACCCTAAACTTGTTGCTTATACTGAAGTATAAGACTTCTAGACCGCACCCGCAACTACTGCTACGATTCCTGCCAGTCAGTGCACCACAGGCAATTTGCAATGCTGCAATTCTCTGGAACGGGTACGATTTTCGTCCACTTGACTGTTCATTGGCTCACGTACCCGTTTTCAGGCTGATTCCAGCGTAGTTGGAATACTCCTAGGTTTGCTTGGGGTTGTCATTCAAGGTGTCGAGGGCTTGGTGTAAGGGTTTACGCGCTGATCCCTTCTCAATCATGATACTGATTCATACTACGGATTCTTAGGGGAATAACCTGCTCTCCGATCGACATTTTGGGCATCGGTGGATAGCCTTGCTTGTTTCTACGCTTGTCCTTCTCATCTTCGTGATATAGGTCAAAATCAATGCGCGGCAGAACCCGTGTGTTGTGAGAACGATGACTTCGTACGTTTTGTTTTGCAGTCTAGGTTTGGATTGAGACTCAAACTCACTCCATAGAATGGCATAATTGCTATTGGTTGTGTTCCAATCATCATCAGCCTCTAGACAGCGGCCAGGTCAGTCTCCCATTGCTGACGGGACCGGCTAAGGGAAGAAGTGCGGTCTAATTGCAACATTGACCTTCCTTACTTGCGGGTCTATAGGAGTATAATCAATACCTTCTTCGCCGTATCTGAAATACAAGTATTTGCATGAAGTCGCCGTTTTCGTAAGAGGAAGTTCAGACACTCCTTTACTCAATTTCTTGAAATGTAAGTAGCTGTGAGGTACAATCACGCTGATGCCTGCCTATTTGCAAGTTTCTCAAGACCTGTTAAGAACCATCGATACCATCGATCTCTTCAGCATAAACCTTGACATTCAAGCTGTCGTCTGACGTGAAGATTTTAATGAGCAGTATATTTCTACTATATGCAGAAACAAACTAGAACCCAGCTAGAACCTGCGGCCTGAAGGTTCATAGAACAACCGACGGCAGAACATGTTGGGCCGCCTCAATGTATGTATGGATTTTGTCTGGGGAATTGGGGCGCGCTTTAAATGCGGAGATAGAACTTGCGATCCATGCGATGATGTTTCAAAAAGAAAACCATGGTGTTATAGAATCTATATGACCATGAGTATCCGATTGAATCGAACCTGGCAGCAGATCGACCAGTCGACGGCATCTCTAGTTGTACCGGTGTGGGCAAACATAGGCCCAAGCAGGGCTGAAGTAGACTTGACGGATCCGGAATGCCATGCTCTAACCAATAGGAAAGCAACTACGGACTCGCGCCAATCACAAGCTTAACCAGCCTGAAATAACTCCGATGAACAGGATCCAATTGCTGCAAACGAAATACAAATCACTAGCAACTAGTACGTTCAACATATAAGCGGTAAACGCACCGTACATCTACAATTATGCACACATCGCTACACAAAGCGGCCTGTGTCTGGAACTGGAGACAAACCTAACGGCCTAATGAAACCGAAGTTTTACTTATTCAAAGCGTCCGTGCATATCAAGTGATCTTATTGGATACCAGGCCTGTCATAGAGAAATTCAACGGTAAAAGACCAATCGGACAACATGAGCATTTCAGTCTCGATCTCTGACTTGTCATTGCCAATTGAAAACTGGACGTAACATCTAGTCTCCGCCCGAGAAATCTAGATGAAGTGTGACCGCCAGACTCCGTCGGAATATCAATGTCATGATCGAGAAGAGCGTATCAGTCTGTGGCGCCGATGAAGTTGGAAGAAAATCGAGAGAGCGTGGATGTCAATACTATCCATAGAAGGAATGTAGCTTCAATATCCTCATCCCCGAGGGTCAATGTCTTCACATCGTTGTGCAGGACAAGCACCGAGAGCAAAAAAACTGTCAACTGAACCGAAAAACATGAAAACAACACATGCTGCGTTCAAGGAACAATTTAGTTGACTGGGGAAATGGGCTAGAAGTCGAACAACCTCACTGCTCTTCCAATGGAAACACAGAAAACAATTTGAAATAGTTATATAAAAGCCGTGGAGATTCGGCAGAAGAAAGGTCGAGTTGCAGTGTCCTTGAGAACAATTACTCGGCGAAGTAAGTCCTTGTCCTGAGCAGCCACTGACATTTTGAAGTCTCCAAGGTTTGAGGGTCAGACAGATACAGGTACAACAAGCACATGTAGTCTTCATCCTAGTCCCACGTAAAGAGAAAGACCCGAAAGCGCAAGGCCAAAGAGCAATACTAAATGCGAATAAATAGCAAGATGATATTCAATCGCTTACAAAAAGGCTTGAAGCGTCATGACAATTGTACGCAAATTGTACGTACAAAAGTAGAATGGCCAAAGTGATGAAGTTGTAGAACGCACCTTCAGATTCTCTGCTCTTGCACAAAAACACACGATGCCGGTGGGCTCAGTGCAGAGCCGCTGACCGCAATCGGAAGCTGAGCGGCGAGTGTCTGTTGTTATAATTAAAGTAGTGGAGAAAAGCTAAGTGTAATCAGACAGACAGGAAATGAAACGCTCACTTGCAAAATCACTGGCAAGGCTGCCTATTGCCACTGGCTCAAGAAGCGAAGCACCATGATAGTCACATATACTGTACGGTGTCGTGCACCAGAGTCAGCATCTTGTTTTTTGAGATGACCGCCTCTCCGGTCGGTCAAGATGCAAATCAGACTTCGGTTCCAGCCAAAGCTTATCCTTCATGATAAAGCAATCCTAAGTCATCGGGTAAGTGTCCATAAGTCCTTACCTACTGTTACATTCACGGACGCTTCAGGATGATAGACAAATAGCTGAACAGCCTGGAAGTGGAGGCGAACATACGCGACACAAGTGGTCCGTGCTTTAGCCACGCCACTGCGGAGTTCGAAATCGGACTTGTAATTTTAGAGGGAAATTTCTGGGGGCGAATTCTTTGTTCGCCTTGCCCGTCGACGAACACCACGAATCCTTCCTCTATCCTCCTTTAATTTCTCAGGTATGTTCTCGTTTCTTTACAATTTTTATATTCTCGCGTCTATCAATGCCATCTTTCTTGCTTTTCTCTCACAACGCGTGCCTTTTTTGGCGCGTTTTCTAACTCGTACCACTTTGTTTATTCGCTGTTAACTGAGCTGATATGCCTTATTTCACCTAGTATGCGTGAAATCGTCCACCTTCAGACCGGCCAGGTGAGTTCGTCGTAGTTCTTGACACGTTTTTGTAACTGCCAATTCTAATTTTTACGCCTGATCACAGTGTGGTAACCAAATTGGTCCGCCTCGTTTTTCCCATGTCGTAGTATCTGGTCGCTGACTTTTGAGCAGGTGCCAAGTTCTGGGAAGTTGTTTCTGATGAGCATGGCATTGAGCCCGACGGTCTCTACAAAGGTAACAACGACCTTCAGCTTGAGCGTATCTCGGTCTACTACAATGAGATCGGTGCCAACAAATACGTTCCTCGTGCTGTTCTGGTCGACCTTGAGCCGGGAACCATGGACTCTGTCCGCTCTGGTCCCCTAGGTGGCCTTTTCCGCCCCGACAACTTCGTGTTCGGCCAGTCCGGTGCTGGTAACAACTGGGCTAAAGGACGTGCGTAGAGTTCGATTTATAATTCTCCGAGCCATATTTAACGCGTCTTTCGTCCATCAGACTACACTGAAGGTGCTGAACTGGTGGATGCCGTTCTTGACGTTGTTCGTAAGGAGGCCGAGGGTACGGACTGCCTGCAAGGTTTGTTTCACTCTTTTCGTGTTGTTTTCCCAATAATGACGTTTCTATAGGTTTCCAGATCACACACTCTCTCGGTGGTGGAACTGGTGCTGGTATGGGTACGCTCCTGATCTCGAAGATCCGTGAGGAGTACCCCGACCGGATGATGTGCACGTACTCGGTCGTGCCCAGCCCTAAAGTGTCTGACACTGTCGTTGAGGTATGTCTAAAGTCTCTCAGAGCAAGCCGCGGTTTCTGACAGTGTTGATATGCAGCCTTACAATGCTACGCTCTCGGTTCACCAACTTGTTGAGAACTCTGACGAGACCTTCTGTATCGACAACGAAGCCCTTTACGACATTTGCTTCAGGACCCTTAAGCTCTCAACGCCAACATATGGCGACCTCAACCACCTTGTCTCCATTGTGATGTCTGGTATCACCACTTGTTTGCGGTTCCCTGGTCAGCTAAACTCTGACTTGAGGAAATTGGCCGTGAACATGGGTAGGCCTCGATCTAGATTTTGGAATGCTGTTATTTTGGCTGACGCTCTTTTAAGTTCCCTTCCCTCGTCTGCACTTCTTCATGACTGGTTTCGCTCCTCTCACTGCACGGGGCAGCCAACAGTACCGTGCTGTCACCGTCCCTGAGCTCACCCAACAGATGTTCGACGCCAAGAACATGATGGCTGCCTCTGACCCAAGACATGGACGTTACCTTACCGTATGATTCCTTTTGACTTTGAATACAGAATGCATTCATTGACTTAGTTTTTCAGGTTGCTGCTGTGTTCCGTGGCAAGGTCTCCATGAAGGAGGTCGAGGAGCAGATGCAGAACGTTCAGAACAAGAACTCAGCCTACTTCGTTGAGTGGATTCCCAACAACGTCCTCACTGCCCAGTGTGATATCCCTCCGAGGGGTCTCAAGATGGCTGTTACCTTCCTGGGTAACTCTACAGCTATCCAGGAGCTCTTCAAGCGTGTCAGTGACCAATTCACTGCCATGTTTAAGAGGAAGGCATTCTTGCACTGGTACACTCAGGAGGGTATGGACGAGATGGAGGTAGGCTACTCGTTTGCTATTCTGGAACACGTCTGATGTTCTCTCCAGTTCACCGAGGCCGAGTCCAACATGCAAGATTTGGTTGCTGAATACCAACAGTATCAGGATGCTACGTACGTTTGTTCGCTATCTGATTTGACCCCAGCTGATGTAATCTTGCACAGTGTCGAGGAAGAGGAGGGTGAATATGAGGAGGAGGTCGGCCAAGAGGGTGACGAGTAGATGATAGCTGATGTTCTTTTTTCTTCCGAAAAGAAGACAACCCTTTGTCATGAAAATCTTTCCGCCTCAACTCAACCGTATACCACCTCGGAACCTTAGGTACTCTTTCAATGGTGTTTCTCTGTCACGATGCTCTGTCATTTTTGTTACTACTACATTAGCTCGCATTTTTTTTAAACCTTGAATTGCACTCTTATTCTCGGATTCAACCCCCCGTGCCAGGGTCTCTGTCCGCCTTTGCGATTGTTCGTGGCACCCGGGAACCTCGGGGACAAGTAAGTTATATTATCACAACCCTCAATTGCATGTTTTACCCAGTTTCTCACTTTTTTCACTTCATCATCATCCTCGTTTGTTCCTGAGGTGGCTCAACGGGAGCGGCCTGGAGTTCTATTTACTTCTCGTGTGTCTAGATGCTCGAACGCTTCTTCAAGCCTTCATTGCTTCTCGTCTAGAGCTTCATAATATCTGATTTCACCCCTTGTCTCCCATCCATTGAAAGCGATACTAACTCCTAGCTGTATGCAAGCGGAACATGTTCAGCCACTCCAGCCGTCACCGGCACACCCACTTGCCGTAAAATTGGAATCTAGACTGAATCACTTCACTACTACCACGAAAGGTATGTAACATTCATCGGCGATAAAAGTGAATATGGGCGTGACTCAAAATGAGTAGCTGAATGGGTATGATCTATAGACTTCTAAGTGGCTAAACGCCTGTTATTTTACGCTACGTGAGATACACGACAGCAGCCCAGGTATGTGCTCAACACGTTTGAATGGCCATCGTGATCTTTCCAGTGACATTGGGAACACATGCTCCTTGCTTTGTTTATTCAATTATAGGTCTACATTGCCAAGCGGTACTGAGGCTTCTCCTGGCCAAGCCGGACGTTCACGAGTCGTTCGCGTTGATTGGGTCTCGGGCTTCAGGAGTCATTGTCAGCCTCGAGACTATTAATTATTTTAATCTATCACCTACCCCCAATCTACCCCCGTATTCTTCTTCCGATTCCCAGGATCTCCCAACATCAATATCCCAGGATGTCAAGAATGGTGACTTGCACCCCATTGATCAAGTGCTCGCCCAAAAAAAAAACATTTTGTATGTTGTCGTTTCCCGTAATAGATCTGACCTTGAATTTTGGTAGTGCACAGGCTACAACCGAGAGGTATAAAAGCTGGGATGTAGCTGTTCGTTTTCTTCAGTCGAACAAGGTCATCTAGTTCTACTACATCCTATTCTTCAGCTCCTGCATCTTCTTTCTTTGATACTTCAACGATGTTCGCTCGTGTATCTAAGGCCATCCTCTTCGCCTTTCTGGCTTTTGCGCTCCTTGCGGTCGCCAACCCAGTCAAGAGGAACAATCCTACGTGAGTGTTTGCCCTAGTCCAACATGTAAATGTGCCTTGACTCAAAGATTCTTCCTTCCAGGGTAACTGTCACTGTCACCGCTCCAGGAACTACTTCCACTGTCTCGGCTGGTCAATGCAACACAGGCTCTATTCAGTGCTGTGACAGCGTCGAGTCTGTAAGTGAAAGCATAACAAGGTATCGACAGGGAGCTGTTTCTGATTCTGATTCTTTGTGTAGGCTTCTTCGAGCGGTGTCGCTCTCCTCCTCGGTCTTTTGGGTGTTGTCCTCCAAGACCTCAACGTCCTGGTGTAAGTTGCTTAACACTTTGACTGAATGAAGTCTTTCTTATTGTCACCATCATAGCGGTATCACCTGCTCTCCCATCTCGGTCATCGGTATCGGAGGCAACTCCTGCACTGCTGACCCCGTCTGCTGCGAGAACGACAGCTTCGTGAGTAGTTCTTCCGTTGACATCTTGACATATCTTTTGCTGATCACGAATGGCTGAAATAGAACGGTATCATCGCGATCGGTTGCACGCCTATTACTCTCTAAATACGCGCGCGCTCACGCTGTCGAAAGATGTTCGGCGAGAATGTCAGGGTTTAGCACGGATCTTGATCATCTCACTATAACGTCTCATATTGTCTATGCTGTTCTCTTTGTGTTCCTATTGGTTTGTGTGGTTTTATAAGACGTTGGTTAACACTGTTCACTGGTTTCAATCCAATGAATCATGTATTCGACATATGGTCTGCGATATCGGGAATCTTAAGTGTTTTCCTTTTTCTTCGACATGGAAAGGTAAATGATCAAAGCAAGTTCATGGCCATCAAACTTGTAAGCTGAAATTTTGGCGACGCTGACGCAGGTCCTTGCGCCTGGTCAGTTAACACGAATTGCCATGCTTAGAGCGATATCAGATATAGCCCCTATCTGGGTGGTAGTGGGGAACGACTACATAAGGAACGACGTCACTCCTCCTAGAATAAGGCATTCACTCCACAACGTGGAACCCGCATTTTACTATATAAAAGGCCCCGAACGTTGTTCTGGGATGCTACTAGCATTTCCAACTCTAAGCAATGGGGTAGGAGCTGATCACTGGTTGTCTGGCGCGCTGGAAAACTGACTCGGACTTAGTATCATCGTCTCCTGTGTTGTGGGTATCTTCGAGTGCATTGCCGATGCAGTTATGGCTGTTATCGCATGCATCGCAGGCGCGCTTGAATGCATCGTCGGTGGTACGTATCAGTTCTATGACTTCCTTTTTACTGTTCCTTACTCTCCTTTCTATCCCAGCTATTGCCAGCTTCTTCGTAGGTCTCTGCGATTGTCTGACATGTGGCTGTTGTGCACCGTGAGTTTCTTTTCCCCTCATATCGAGAATCCCGTCTGATATATTATACAGTAGAGGAGGAGTAGCAACTTATTAGTACTGGGCTCCGGGTGGAAAGGGTGTCTCGGAGCCCTAGAATCAGTCTGATCGAGGATGTTAGCTGAGGATCGTTGGTGAATAGCTTACACCCCTTGTGTACACGGCTTTACTGTATCGTTTCTTGTATCTTTAATCATTTGTACCGTAGTCAAACCGTAGTAGCTGTACAACTTAGTGTAGCTTGTGAATTTGCTTGTAATTTAAATTGAGCTTTACTCGAGTAAGGCGTTGGCTTAGGCGTCAATGGAAACAGAAAATGCTGGAGCTGAAGTCGAGAAGAATTCGAAGTTTCAGTAATACTCCGAGTTCAAACGTTCAAGTTGAAGCGCGTCGCTGTAGCTTGTGAATTTGCTTGTAATTTAAATTGAGCTCTACTCGAGTAAGGCGTTGGCTCAGGCGTCAATGGAAACAGAAATTGCTGGAGCTGGAGTCGAGAAGAATTCGAAGTTTCAGTAATACTACGAGTTCAAACGTTCAAGTTGAACAATGAAGCGCGTCGGGTGTACATCACATTACTGAAATTTGGACTAGCGTCAATGCCAGGACAATAAGTAATAAGACACCACAGCACTCAATATGTGATGTTTCTGAAAAGAAAAATATATTCACAAGCAAGAATACATACTATGACAAAGTTCACTGCGTATCTAATCAAAGTGCTCAAGATGATTCACCTGACTCCTGCAAGTCGTACACGGGCAGGTCCAAGGAGGCAGGCCACCACTTTGAAGCTCCAACGGGAAACCGGCACCACCACACAGAGCTCGCAATTCATCAGGAATATAGAGCTTTTCACCAGTTTCGTGGGTCAGAATGATTGACTCTAGAGAGGCGACATTTGAACTGGGTTGTCTCCATCTCGAAGCAACCATCATTGTTATTGCGTCCATGATCTGACCACGAACCATCCCAATATCCAAGTGTGACAGGGTGGGTAGAAAAACTGCCCTTGAACTGTCGGTATCATCCTTGTGAACAGTGAGGAGATCAACTAGTGGTGCCAGGAAGTGCGGAAGACAGCGATATCTGAGCTTGGTAAGCCCTGATACCAACTGAAACATTTCGCACAGGTCTGGCCGTTGCATTATTTGCCAGTCCAGACAAAGTTCCTTGAGAGACGATAGTTGTAAGAGGAGTGATTTGAACATCGGAGGCCTAAGCTCAATACTCGGTCTCCGGAAAGAGAGATGTAAGACCTCTAAAGACGGTAGAATTAGGATACCAGAAAGATACCCCAAAACACGACAGTCCAACTCAAGGCCTATGTTCACGCGCAGTGACAAAATTGAAGGACAGACGACTGGGGTAGCATGCAAGTCCGTCATGAGCACCGGTACAAGATGGCGAAGGCCGTCAACTGAATCGAGAACTGAATCGATATCCTCCTGAAATAAAATAAGCCTTTTCAGCCCAAATTTCGAAAGAGCGACCCAATCGGTGCGTTGTTCGAAGTCGATGAGAGTCAACTCTTCCAGTTGGTTGTAGGGGAATGCCAGAGGTCCGAATTGAAAACCGTCAGTGACAAGCGAGCGAAGCTTAGGAGCAGCAGATATTTCAGTTGCCAGCATGGGCCAGGTCTCGGGTGGCAACGGCCCGCGCAAGTCAGCCTCCTCGAGATTCGGGAAATACCCACCCACCAGGCTGGGTTCACGGGATCGCAACGCCAACTCCATGGCCATCGGAAAGGTATATTCGAGCAGGACATAGCGTAATCTTGCGGAGTGAGAAAGCACTAACTCAGCCAGTTTGGTGGTCAATGGGCTTCGGGCATAAGCCACCCCCACCCCCACTAGTTGAAGAGATAGGGGCAGCGGCTTGGACATTTCGAAATAGTGTGATACAAGGTTGATAACAGAAGCTCCCGGTTTGACAACGGATTGTGGGATAGCCCAATTATCAAAACACCATAACAGGGGTGATAACATTGCGATGTGCCTCCATAGACGACATACCTGCGAGAGGTACAAGGTTTGAAGAGGTAAGGTGGATGTGTACCCCCCCTCAACAAGTCTCTCATCCCAGCTCTTGCTGTGATCGATGGTATAGGAATAGCCCTGCACGGCCTCCATCTCAACGGCCCACGAGAATATTTCTCCTAACGTCTCAGCAGGAAGGCGACGTATTGGTGGATGAAACCCCTTCATGTGAAGGATAGACTCATCTTCGAGTTGTTCTAGAGAGGTGCTCTGCAGCTGAAAGGCGTCCACAGCGAAACGGTCAGAGCGATGTTGTAAATCTGTAGCGTCGCGATGCAGGGATATGAAAGATTCTTGGCTGGAAGGGTCGCAGGAGGTGCCACTGTCTCGAGCATCCGTGTGACAAATATACGAGGTAGATGAGCGGGTGTTCGGTGGCTCGTACCCGTCAGACATCACGGAGGTTAAACTGTACGTCGAACGTCGTCATCAGTAAGAAGATCTATACAAACCTCAATCCTTGACAGACCTCGATATTAGCATTGAACACAGATTCATGATCAGGAAACACAGGTGCTGCGTATGCCCATCCCAATAGAATCACGAAGAATTTATACAGAAACATAGGAGCCACTCAGGTGGACAGCAGCACAAAGACCCTTTGTCTCCCAAGTGTGGCAGTGTCGTCGCGTCCTTGCAGGTTGGTTCAGGGTCGGTTTATTGGGCAGCAATAACAATTGTCGATTGAATCCGTGTCTTTGCAGATCTTTGCGTGCTTCCGGCGATACCATGATTTGCATCGTCAGCTCTATTGTGGACGTCGTCCTTGATTGGATTCTAATGATCAAGTAAAACAATGTCAACGCACGTTTCCCTTCAGGAGTTCTGAACGCTGTCCTCGAAATAAACCTGCTTTCTTGAATGTTCCGACGACGTCGAATGTGAAGCTTGTGAAGCCTTGAGGATCTGATCATGACGTGCTCGGATGAATATATATGATTTAGAAAAATGATACCGGATATAGAAGGCCGCTTTCGGTAATAATATATAAACAGCCAGCAATTATTTTTTTCCTCTTCTTCCTCTCCACCTTCGAATCCCTCCTTCATCTTCAGTTTCGTAGGCGGAGAGGAAGAAGATTCGATTTTTTTCAAAGCAAACAAAAGTTACGATTTTCAATGGCTCTTTCAAACTCTCCCGGTCATGTCCCTCCAGTGCGACCTATTTTGTCGCGTGCTGCAAGTAATTTTTCTGCCAACGTACCAACTCCGTTGGCCACCTCTCTTCCTACAGAGGCTGAAAACGACTCTTCGACCGCTGTCGATGCTGTCCTCGAGCTAAGTGATGGCTCCGCATATCGCGGAATCAGCTTTGGCGCAGAGGGCAAAAGTGTCGCTGGGGAATGCGTGTTTCAAACAGGTTGGTTTGCGTCCAATTGATTATTTAAATTTTGCCGATCTCAAACTCGATTAATAGGCATGGTCGGCTATACAGAGTCCCTGACAGATCCCTCGTACGAAGGCCAGATCCTTGTGCTCACCTACCCCCTCGTCGGAAACTATGGTGTTCCAGAACGTCCTCAAACTCCTCTTGAGGACCTTCCCATCGCTTTCGAGTCTTCACGCATCCACGTGGCAGCCCTTGTCATTGGGTACTACTCCAATGATTTTAGCCATTTCCTTGCCAAATCTTCGTTGGGCACTTGGCTAAAAGAGAATGGTGTCCCTGCCATTTACGGCGTGGATACGCGTGTTTTAACTAAAAAAATCAGAGAACAGGGCTCTATGCTCGGCAAGGTCCTTGCTAGGAACCCTGGTTCATCTCTTGGTCGCAGACTTTCCCTCAACCCTCCAATCTCTCAAGCTCCTTCCCGCGCTTCGTCTCCCCATCTTGCATCACCTTCATGGCGCGAAGACTATCTCGACATTTCATTTTCAGACCCCAACCAGATCAATCTTGTCGCCGCCGTGTCTATTTCTAAGCCACGGCTTTATAAACCTGTCACTGAACCCAAACTCCATCCTTCCGGTCGCCCTCTTCGTGTGGTAGCGGTCGATGTAGGCATGAAATACAACCAGATCAGATGTTTCATCAACAGAGGCGTTGAGCTAAAGGTTATACCTTGGGACTACGACTTTTTGTTGGAACCTGAACCATACGATGGTATCTTCGTGTCCAACGGACCCGGTGATCCTACGATGGTGAAGGAAACCATCGCCAGGCTCTCAAAAGCGATGGAGCGTGCAGACAGGCCAATTTTCGGTATTTGCTTGGGTCACCAGTTAATGGCTCTTGCTGCGGGCGCCACGACGTCCAAAATGAAATATGGTAACCGTGGACATAATATTCCCTGCACCGACGCGCTTTCTGGTCGGTGCTATATTACCAGTCAGAATCATGGTTTCCAAGTTGATACCGCTTCCCTTCCATCTACATGGAAAGAACTCTTTCGCAACGCGAACGATGATAGTAACGAGGGTATTTATTGTGTCGACAAACCGTTCTTTTCTGTTCAATTCCACCCCGAGTCCACCCCTGGACCGCGCGACACGGAGTTCCTATTCGACGTGTTCATCAAAAATGTTCTCGACTGTGCAACGACGAACAGCCTTGTTCCTATTTCCATGCCTGGTGGGAAGAAAGAAGACAATGACAGGCGTGTTCCGAGAGCCAAAGTTAGCAAGGTGCTCATTTTGGGATCCGGAGGTCTGTCTATTGGTCAAGCCGGCGAGTTCGACTATTCTGGCTCGCAGGCTATCAAGGCGCTCAAAGAAGAGGGCATATATACTATCATGGTCAATCCCAACATCGCGACCATTGCCACGTCCAAGGGTCTCGCTGACAAGGTGTACTTCCTTCCTGTCACACCCGACTTTGTCAGGAAAATCATCAAGTACGAGAAGCCAGATGGTATCTACGTCACTTTTGGGGGACAAACTGCTCTCAACGTTGGAATCAAGCTCAAGGATGAACTTGCAGACCTGGGTGTGCAGGTCCTTGGTACACCCATTGAAACCATCATTACCACTGAGGACAGGCAGTTGTTCGCCAGCGCAATGGAAGAAATTGGAGAGAAGTGTGCAAAGAGTTGTACTGCAACGAACCAGGACGAGGCCCTTGCTGCCGCTGCCGCTATTGGGTTCCCGGTGATTGTTCGTGCTGCGTACGCACTTGGTGGTTTGGGTTCTGGGTTCGCTCAAAACGAGGAGCAACTCAAGGCACTCTGCAGCAAGGCGTTTGCCACGAGTCCTCAGGTTCTGGTCGAGAAGAGTATGAAAGGCTGGAAGGAGATCGAGTACGAGGTTGTGCGAGATTGCCGCGATAACTGCATCACTGTGTGCAACATGGAGGTAATTGTTGTGTCCGCCTTGATTTCGCGCGTTCGTCATATTCATACTGGTCATAGAATTTCGATCCTCTGGGTATTCACACTGGTGATTCCATCGTGGTGGCGCCTTCGCAAACTTTGTCCGACTCTGATTATAACATGCTGCGGACAACCGCGATTAACGTCATCCGACACTTGGGTGTTGTTGGTGAATGCAACATTCAGTATGCACTGAACCCTGAGTCCCAGGAATACTGCATCATCGAAGTTAGTCGTATTCTGTTTGCCTAACTTCTGTAATTAAAGCCCTTGCAGGTCAATGCTCGTCTTTCCCGTTCCTCTGCTCTCGCCTCCAAGGCCACCGGGTATCCCCTCGCTTTCATCGCTGCGAAGCTTGGTCTAGGCATTCCCCTCAACGAGATCAAGAACACGGTCACCAAGGTCACTTCTGCGTGCTTTGAGCCCAGCTTGGACTACGTCGTCGTGAAGATTCCCAGATGGGACCTGAAAAAGTTCAACCGGGTCAGCCGGTTGCTCAGTAGCAGCATGAAGAGTGTTGGGGAGGTCATGAGTATCGGCAGAACATTTGAGGAAACCATTCAGAAAGCTATTCGGGCTATCGATGATCAGTTCGCCGGGTTCGCCAAGGTATGATGACTTTTTCGGTGAATCGTTTGTTTAACATTAACACGGTGCTCTCTTTCAGAATGAATATGTGGAGGATATTGACGAGGAACTAGTCAATCCTACCGACAAGCGTATCTTTGCTATCTCGACTGCCTTCCATCGTGGATACAGTGTGGACAAAATTTGGCAGATGACGAACATTGATAAATGGTTCTTGACAAAGTTACAGTACATCTATCAAATGGAGAAATACCTCATGTGTGTATCTTCTAGTTGTGTAGCTCGCTTGTCCACTCATTTCAACCCGTTACAGGAGCCTTAACATATCCACCATCACGACTGACGAACTCAGACGCGCTAAGCAGCTCGGGTTCTGTGACCGTCAGTTAGCTACCTGCTTTGGTTCCACAGAGCTGGCAGTAAGGCGTTTACGTCAAGAGGCTGGAATTGCACCTTTCGTCAAGCAAATCGATACTGTGGCCGCTGAATTCCCTGCTTACACTAATTACCTCTACACCACCTACAACGCCATTGAGCATGACGTCTCCTTCAATGATCGCGGAGTCATGGTCCTGGGATCCGGTGTCTACCGTATTGGATCATCCGTTGAATTCGACTGGTGTGCTGTACGAGCAATTAGAACACTCCGGGATCAAGGTCTACCCACAGTCATGGTTAATTACAACCCCGAAACCGTCAGTACCGACTATGACGAAGCTGATCGTCTGTACTTCGAGAACATTAGCTTGGAGACTATTCTTGATATCTACGACACGGAGCACGCCCGTGGTGTCATCTTGTCTATGGGTGGTCAGACGCCAAACAACATTGCGCTACCTCTCTACCGAGAAAATGTCAAGATCTACGGTACTTCACCGGAAATGATTGATACGGCCGAAAACAGGTTCAAGTTCTCCCGTCTGCTGGACGAGATAGGTGTCGATCAGCCTTTGTGGAAGGAGCTTACCAGCTTCGAGGAGGCCGAAGCTTTCTGCGAGAAAGTTGGGTACCCGGTCTTAGTGCGACCTTCTTATGTCCTGTCGGGTGCCGCAATGAATGTCGTGTCAACCGGAGACGATCTTTCCAACTATCTTACCCAGGCCACTGCCGTGTCTCGAGACCATCCCGTCGTCATCACCAAATATATCGAGCAGGCCAAAGAGATTGAGATGGATGCCGTCGCCAAAGACGGGAAGATGGTCATGCACTACATTTCCGAGCACGTCGAGAACGCCGGTGTTCATTCTGGAGACGCTACTCTGATTCACCCTCCTCAAGATCTCGATCCTCAGACTGTTCGTCAAATTGAGGATGCGACTGCCAAGATCGGTAATGCTCTGAATGTGACTGGTCCGTTTAATATTCAGTTCATTGCGAAGAACAACGAGATCAAGGTCATCGAATGCAACCTGCGAGCTGCTCGTTCCTTCCCCTTCGTATCTAAAGTTACGGGAATCGATGCTATCGAAATGGCCACGAAAGTCATGCTTGGGTTACCGGTCGAGGCTTACCCTGACGCTGGATTGCCCCCTGATTACGTTGGTGTCAAAGTTCCACAGTTCAGTTTCAGTCGGCTCTCCGGTGCAGATCCTGTGCTCGGTGTTGAGATGGCTTCAACTGGAGAGGTCGCCTGTTTCGGTGTGGACAAGTATGAGGCATACCTCAAGGCTCTTATCTCGACTGGTATCGTGCCTCCAAAGAAGAACATTTTGTTCTCTATTGGTAGCTATAGGGAGAAACTTGAACTTCTTCCGTCGGTCCAGAGGCTCAGTGCAGCAGGTTACAACATCTTTGCAACTTCGGGAACAGCCGATTTCCTGACGGAACATAATGTTCCCTGCAAAGTAAGTTCTTAGCCATTTTGAGCTTAGGACATGTCTAATGATCTCCCGCTCACCAGTACCTTGAGACCCTTGGGGACGATAGTCGGGAGAAGCAAAAATCCGAATACTCCTTAACGCAACATCTTGCCAACAATCTCATCGACATGTACATCAACCTGCCGTCCAAAAACCACTACCGTCGTCCTGCCAGCTACACTAGCAAGGGGTACCACACCCGTCGTATGGCTGTTGACTTTGCCGTGCCACTAATTACCAACGTCAAGAACGCCAAGATGCTTGCTGAGGCCCTGGTCCGTAAATTGCCCCTAAACGTTTCCAGCGTCGACTCCAAGAGCTCACATCAAACGCACACATTCCCTGGTCTGGTGAACGTCGCTGCATTCGTTCCTGGACTTGCCCTTCCAAACAACAAAGATCTGGTCGAGGCGACTCGTGCTTCAATCAGCGCAGGATTCACAACAGCAATCGTCATTCCTCAAGCTCAGGACAATGGTATTGTTGACCACGCATCACTTGAGACAGCCAAGTCCAACATCGCTGGAGCTGCCTATTGCAATTTTGCGTTGTGCATCGCTGCCTCGGCAGACAACGTTCAATCCCTTGACGAGGAATTGAAGGCGGAAGCGAAAGCGTTATTCATACCATTCCGTATCGCGAATGTCCCCATTCCTTTATCGGCYGTCGCTGCTCACTTTGCGTCATGGCCGTCAGAAAAACTTATTGTGACCAATGCAAAAGGCTCCGATCTTGCCTCTCTCCTCCTGCTTGCCAGTCTGCATAACCGGAGCATCCATGTAACTGATGTACAGAATGCCGACGATCTTCTGTTAATATCTTTGAGCAAGGCCAAGAATCTCAAAGTTACATGTGACGTTTCTGTATATTCGCTGTTTTTCACTCGAGAACAGTACCCGTCTACCACCTTCCTACCCACTGTGGAAGACCAAAAGGCTCTATGGCAAAAACTTGATTTGATTGACGCGTTCTCGGTCGGCCGCTCGCCTTACAAACTCGCTATGGAGACTAACCACCCTGCTTCGCCCGCGTCAGGCGTTGAAGAGGCACTTCCTCTCTTGCTTACTGCGGTGACTGATGGTCGACTCACTCTTAATGACATCCGTGTTCGCCTACATGACTATCCTGTTCAGATATTCGGTCTTCCAGAACAAACTCAGACTCATGTCGAGGTGGTTGTTGGACGTAAAGCACTTTTCGGAAAGCGTCTCTCATGCTGGTCGCCGTTAGAGCAATCCTTTGTGACAGGCGCCATACACCGAGTGATTGTGCATGGTCAAACTACTTTCCTGGATGGTTCCCTTTCTTCTGTTCCCCTCGGACGTGACATCTCAAGTGCGACAATCAGCCATGTACCTCCTACTACGTCGGCAATCACCACTTCAGCGGTCAAGGAAACAGAAACTGTCTCCAATACCACAGCACTCGTCCCCTCGCATCCTGCGGGTCCCTTGGTCTACGGACCCCCCGCCCCAACCCCTCATTTCTCAAACTTGTTGCCTCACCCTTCTTTCCACCGTCGGCATATCCTCTCCGTCAAGCAATTCACGCATCGCGACATGTACGATCTCTTCTCGCTGGCTCATGAGATGCGGTTGCAAGTCGAGCGAAATGGAACATTGGATATCTTGAAAGGCAAAGTTCTCTGTACGGCGTTTTATGAACCTTCCACGAGAACAAGCTCTTCCTTCGATGCCGCCATGAAACGTTGCGGAGGCGAGGTTGTCCAAATTACTGCCGATACCTCTTCAGTCGTAAAAGGAGAGACCCTACCAGATACTGTTAGAACTCTTGGATGTTATGGGGATGCCATTGTGATTCGCCACCCTGATGTGGGTAGTGCACAGCTTGCAGCCAAGTTCTCCCCCGTTCCTATCATCAATGCAGGAGATGGAATAGGGGAGCATCCAACCCAGGTAAGGCTTTACGCTGAAAGTATTTTGGTGACACATGCTAACTCTATTCTCAGGCTCTGTTAGACGTTTATACAATTCGTTCCGAGCTCGGTACTGTAAATGGACGGACCATCACGCTACTGGGCGATCTTAAGAATGGACGTACCGTTCACAGTTTGGTCACTTTGCTCTGTCTGTACTCGGTCCGCCTCAATTTTGTCTCCCCTCCTTCACTCGCCATGCCTTCGAGTGTCGTATCGGCAGCTCGTAAAGCTGGAATTCCAGTGTATCAATGTGAATCGCTTGACGAAGTTCTCGCAGACACAGATGTACTATATGTCACTAGGGTACAGAAGGAAAGGTTCGAGACAGAGGCTGAATGGCAGCAAGTGAAAGACGCCTATAGGGTTGATCACGCGGTGCTGTCGAGGGCGAAGGAAGAAATGATCGTCATGCATCCCTTGCCGCGCGTCAACGGTACGACTCAGACTAATTCTCCTCTATCATTTCCCCATCTGGCTTCTCACTTTGTATTCACAGAAATCGATCCCGAGGTCGACTTCGATTCCCGCCGTGCAGTATATTTCCGGCAGATGCGTTATGGTCTTTTCGTACGTTGTCAATCACAGGTGTTGGCTATTTGCTAAATTTTCTTCTTTTTGTATGTACAGATAAGGATGGCTTTGCTTGCCAGTGTATTGGGTTGAAGAATTCAAAATGATCTGAAGTAAAAAGTATACACACGTACTCTTTTGAAGAGTCAAAAAAGGTATTAGCAGGGTAATCTTTGGGCTCCTACTATACATAGATCGCAAAAAGTCTTTGTAACTCTATAAAGTAATAATTACTTGTACAAGTGTTTGATAAACGGACCTGTATCACCCGCGACATTTGAGCGCTGGTGATACAGAACGAGACAGAACGAGGCAAATTAGTTCACAAGCGACGTTCTGACCTGTCTCGATATGAATCGTAAAAAGTAGGACATTCCCGATCGGCTAAAAACCAGGATTGTTTCAGATGGTTTGGTTTACATACGGTCTACAGTTCTAGCATTCCGTACGTCTTTTGCAATGAATTGGGTCATATCGTTTGATATTGGGATACAGTAACATTGTATTGCTGAATGTGATTATACATATTGGTTCTAATTGGAATATAATACAGCGGGTGCTATCATAGTAGTTCTCCCTCCCTTCCCAATCTCTTCCGATTCCTTCCTGGGCTGCCTGCTGCCTGCACGGTGAGAGACAAGTCCAAAAAAAAATAGCGCTCATGCATCTGAAGCCTTGACTGAAGTTGAATCAAAAATGTTTATGGTATGGAAAGTACAGAACGAGTAGACTGACCTTCTTTGCCTCCATCACCTAACGAGATGCCTATCAAAAGTGCTAAAAAGCCAGTTAGAAAGTATCTAGGACCAACAGTAGAGAAGAGAAGACTTACCTCGGCCTCGGGACTATCCTTGACCTCATTCCAGTAGTCGTCGTCGTCGTCTTCACTCATCTCTGAAGCACTAGCAACGGCAGCCGGAACATTGACAGGTGTCCTGAGTACAAAGATCAGCTTACTGTAAGTAATGCGAGAGAGTGAGGATAAACTCACTTGTTGACAACGTAGTCACCATAGTTAGTCCTCTCATCATCAAAAAAAAAAAAACACTATAAACTTCAAAAAAGAATGAGCTTGTGAATTTTCCTATTGGCCTGCAGGGCACTAAAGCGAGGAGGTGGTATGTTCTCATGGTCGCTGCAGGCAGAATGTGGGCAGCGCGCGCTTTCGAGTTTTTTCATGGTAGTAGTAGGAGGATGGCAGCAGCGGACTTGCAAAAACTTATAAGTTTTAAACTGTTTCCCTCGAGTCAAACCATACAAAGCCAAATACAACGTAGTATGCTATCGAACACGTGGATTCTGGAAAGAGGTAGAAAAAGATTTGAAACTATTGGAATAGATATGACACGACCAGTACCAATGAAGGTCAAAAAAAGAGCTACGGAAAATTGGGTGAGATTGGTTGGAGCCCAATCTCGCACGATTGCCATTACCTCACTCCAATCTGGCTTGATATAGCCCAATCTGTCTCGACGGGTTTTTCACTGGGTGAGCGCTCGTGCTAGTGAACATTCATCATGCCAAAGCTCCAAGATATAATTGTGTGGCGACACACTTTCCTTGACAGCTGCAATGCTTCGTATGTTCATACATCAACTTCACCCCATGCCATATGGATATCGTGCACTGGAAAATCTCAGCTGGAAATATTCTCTCCTTAATGCCGAAGCGAGTTTGCTCAACCGCAATTGTGTCCTTTTCACGAAATCCATAGCTTGCCGAGCGTATACATATAGTCAGATTCTAATACCCGAGGATGCTTTTTTTCAAGGTTCCCTAGATCCACTTTCACTCTCCTGCTGGTTTACGCGTGGCAAAAAGGCTGAACGATCTTAAGCTCGCAGCACCGCTACAGTCTCTCATGGATCAAGATAGGACTTCTCATACCCCTCCTGGACCAGAAAACAATCCTACAGTTACAACGACCAATGTAGCTGGCAGTAGTGAATTGCGGAGAAACTCCCCTACTTCCCATTATGAAGAAAAGACTCGCCCGAGCGCCCCTGCCTCTCCTGCGTCCGGCGGTACAAATCCCAGGCCAAATGTTCCTCAGCATCCACTACCTCCTATACCAATCGTACAAAGTTATGAGACTATACCTCCAGGACTCGAGACGCCTGGTCTGGCAAGAATGCCAACCATAGACAATGCACGATCGCCGCGGAGGCGTCCATCCGCTCTTGACTGGGTCATACCATTAGACGAAGAAAGAAGAGAAGCGGTATGTTTTCTACCTGGGTCCTTAGAGGATTCCGTGAAATCTCACATTGTGTTTTCACATTAGCAACTTCACAGGCCAAAGACAGTCGGCGAGCGATTACAGCCGACGATAATCACTGCAGAGTCTGAAAGGGCTAAATATGCTTGGAAAGCAAAGATGACGGGGTACGCTTTGAACATAGCCATCGGTACGGTCCCGAGAGCATCACTCTCAGATCAGGTTCTGAATCTCGCTCAGGTCTTCAGGTTCTACTGGGTGCTTTAACGACAGGATTATCTGCGGTAACCTCGGGTCGACAGGTATATGAATATGTTCCTATTCCATTGATCAGAGACATTGAATGTTCACCCATTTTTGCTGTCACTAGACTTCCATAATGACTTCTATCCTTGGTTGGTGTGGCGCCAACCGCTGTATCCGCTATCCTATGCTCACGAACTGAATTATGTTTTGTCCTTACACTTAGGCGGACTATCCACTCTCGTCGCATCATACTTGGCGCGCGCTCGAGGCTCCAACGAGCCGGAGCTATCCATCACCCGAACGAAAGACCTTGAGAAATTCATTCGGGAGTGTCAGGCTTTCGTAATGGACGTCGGGCATACCACTGGGAATGAATATGATAACCAGTTGCATCATTATAGAAGAACTTTTGAGGAGCTTCTTGGAAATGCTAATGGGTATGTATGAGTTTATTCATCGCTTCATTCGTGTCAAACTAGCGTCCGCGTTTGTTTACAGGGAGCGACGGCTTGCGCCTCCAGTATGATCTTTAAGACGCCATCGGCTTCAAGTCCCCGCACCTCTTCCCATTCTCGAACCCATACCCATACAGAAACACTACCCGCCATCTAGAATACGGTGCTTGCATAATAGATATCCTAACTTATTGAAACTGTATCATTAAATACCTATAATACTTGCATGGGCTTTTTTTGCTTGTCCAAATATATTATTTGTATTAGATCGTATCGCCGCAACACGTACGCCACGAAGAAATCGGAGAAACATTCCCGGGACCCGGGAACAATGTGGAATACACTTTGTAGACACATTGAAGATATAAAGTAGACAGATGGGTGTATTTTAGTACCTACATTGATGCTTCCCGGACCCCGGAGTATCAGTACCTGGTCTCAGGCCTGTAATAGACAAGCCCGACTCCGACTCCCGGAGAACTTTTCTATCATCTCTAAAGCACTAAGCATACTCAAGTATGAGATGATGCACCTGAGCTGAGTTCTGCTAGAGCCTTGTACCAACCAAGGCATTTTCAAAAGCAGATGATGTACGATGGAGGAAGTCAAAGCGGGCGTTACCCAGTGGCAGTGCTTTCGATCAAAGTGCTCGACCAACCATAGCACTTCCACGGACCCAGAGGAGACAGCCACCTATTGACCTACAATTTGAGTTTTCTTTCACGATAAATCTAGTTTACAGCTTCTATACGATGTACGCATAGCACAAAGGAAAAGAGAGCACGAGTCATAGCATCGATGGTGTAGTACACTGTTACATCACTTCAGATCGGCGAACATCGCCTTTGAAGACTCTAATGTCGAAATCTCTGTCTCTAAAGTTTTCCTCTAGAAAAAAGAACGCGAACGTTAGCAATAGACCCTTAAGAACATCCCAAAGAACGTGTAACTTGTACACACCTTCTCCTCGTTCGCCAATCGGACGTTTTCAGGAACAGTCCCCACATAATCAGGCTGCGACTCCAATTTCGTGATCTTGGAGAGATTAAGACGAGCGACGTCTAGTTTCTTGTCACACTTCGCTATCTCGACACCAAGATCCACGAGGCCCTGTAATAGAAACTTCGGTTAGAATTCTTTATATCATGAACACCATAGATTAGCACGTACGCGGACAAGAGTATGAACGGTTATGGTCGAGGTCACAACAGTGCTGCCGCACCCTGCTGGAATATCTTTCTGATCCCGAACAACCTTGGCACTCGTACATCCTTTTGTAAGAGTAACGATAGTAGAAGCTTGTGACTCAAAGAGAATCGCTTCCTCGTCGTTTTTGATGTGCAAGAACACTAGAAGAATTAAAATCTCAGTCAATCTCACTCAAATGACTTTTTTGTGGTACTTGCATTGGATGTTACTCTGGAGACTGTAAGATGCAGCTAAAGACCGTCCTGCACGCAACACAGCAAACACAAGATCGAACTGCTTGTCTGCGTTCTCGAACACGAACAATGGGTCCTAATCACGCGGTCAATGGGCAGCTCAAGATCAAAGGGGAAGATGTACTGACGTATACCGGATAGGACGAGACCATAATAGATGGTGTGGAATCGTTGGGTCTTCGCGGTAATCGCTGCCATAATTCCTCAGTCACGAAAGGCATGAACGGATGTAGAAGTCGGAGACCGTAATCGAGACATGTGTATAGTGTTTGCTGAGCAGATTGACGGGTTGTGGGAGAGGCGGATTCATCTGTCATGGGTTTCATGGCTTCCTAAAGATACATCAATCGATCAGAGAAGCACTATGACAGGATGAAGGATGTGCATACAATGTAGACATCGCAGAGCTCATATAGCCAGAAATTGTACACCGCGTTGGTGGCCATCATGAAATTCCGTTCTGCTAATTGGRMATTGACTT
>RCHF01000102.1:97664-118591 GCA_003987895.1 Neonothopanus nambi
CAGCAATGTTGAGCTTGTGGAAAATCCATTGTTCCACCAAGCTTTCTTTGCCGGTAGGCTAAAAGAAGAGTAATATTTATGAGCCCTTAGGAATGGCGAAGCAATTCATAGAACGGTACCTTAGCAAACGGCTCTGGGACGAAAGATTCCTCCAGCTTGAGCATAGCGAACTTTGTGGCGTTGAAAATCTTATTACAGAACTTGCGATAACCCTCCACACGCAAAATCTCCAGGTTAATATCACGACCTGACAGTGCTTCAGAATAGCTTCGACATAGGATAACTAGAGAAGGAAACTTACCTCCACCTGAATACGCACACAGAGCGAACCTTAACGCATCCGTACCACACTGAGGAATTCCCTTCGGGAAATCCTTCTTTTGTCCGGCCTTGGCCTTCGTAATCTCCTTCTCGTCCAAATTCCCTTCATACAGCTTCTGGTGCAGGTCTTCGAGGGACACACCCTGTATGACATCGATAGGATCGATGACATTACCAAGAGATTTGCTCATTTTCCTTCCGTGGGCGTCACGAATCATTGCATGGCAATAAACCTCCTTGAAGGGCACTTGGCCCGTGAGCTTGATACCCAGCATGACCATACGGGCTACCCAGAAGAAAATAATGTCCCATCCTGTCTCGAGTAGTGAGGAAGGGTAGAACGTTTCGAAGTCAAGTGTCTACACGATCAATCAGGATCGGAAGAGGAGCCGCTACCAACAGTAATATAATTACCTTCTCAGGCCAACCCATAATAGAAAATGGCCAGAGACCAGAGGAGAACCATGTGTCCAGTACATCCTCGTCCTGCTCGAGAGTGAATTTGGCACTGCCAGCGAGAGCCTTGGCACGTTCTGTGGCCTCCTCCAAATTCCTTCCGACAACCCAGTACTTGCCATCGTTAGCCTTCCTCATGCAATTAGTACCTGTACTCCGAAACAAAACAGACACCTACATCTTGTTCCTGTCCTTCAATATTGACGAAGTAAGCGGGACACCGATGGCCCCACCACAACTGCCGTGATATACACCAATCTTGTATACCTTCTAGCCATCGATACCACTCGTTCTCAGACTGCTTAGGGTTGATGTTCAGTTCACCAGCTTTGGTACGCTGTGTGATGAAAAGTCAGAACGTGAAAGAAATCGAGGATACTTGACACACCTTGATCGCCTCGTCAGCCAAAGGTTTACAGTTCACCCACCATTGAGGCTTGAGCATTGGTTCGATGATATCACCGGATTTACTTGGCAACGTTTAGCTTAAGACTTGAAGAGTACCCTTCCCACTCACCTGCAAAGGGGGATTTGCATCGGGTTATCCTTGGTCTCAATGAACAATCCCTTATCTTGCAGTGCTTTCACGACGGCCACACGCGCATGGAATCTTTTCATTCCTTTGAACATTTCTCCCGCATTCGAATTGAACGTCCCATCGTCGTTTAATATGTTGATGAACTCTAGTTTGTGCCTCATCCCAACTTCATAATCGTTGGGGTCATGTGCAGGCGTGATTTTGACAGCACCAGTTCCAAACTCCATGTCTACCATGTCGTCGGCAATGATAGGGAGCCGTCGATCAACGAAGGGGTGTAAGGCGAATTTTCCATGCAGGTGCTGAAGATGGTATTTGAGCAACAAATAGAACAGGAAAAGAGCGTAAATACCTTATATCTTGTATCGTCAGGATGTACAGCGATAGCTGAATCGCCGAGCATGGTCTCAGGACGTGTAGTCGCGACAATAATCTTTTCGTCTGCAGAGCGAGTCAGAATGAGTAGATGATTTACGGTGGTGCAACATACCAGAGCCTTCAATAGGGTATGCGAAACTTGTGATCACACCAAACTCAAACTTCTCCTTCGCATCGTAGCCGGGAACGTTCAACAGCGTGCGGCCGGTAAGTTGCTTTTGGTCGACTTCAAGATTGGAGAGGGTGGTGTTGAGGCGCACACACCAATTGACGAGTCGGTTAGCGCGGTAGAGAACGCCATCTTCGTGTAGTCGGCAAAACGTCTCTATCACGGCTTTGGATAAAGTCTGTAGGAAATGAGAATCTTGGGGAGAGACTTAGAAAGAGCACACGCACCGGGTTCATGGTGAATGCGACACGATTCCAATCATAACTACCACCAAGCCGATGCAGCTGATTGGTTATGCGTTCCTGATATCTAGAGCAGATTAGACGCGGTATGGAGGAAATAGTCAAGTACTTACTCGTTCTTCCAATCCATGACGGTCTCCAAGAACTTTTCACGACCAAGATCGTGTCTTGTCTTGCCTGATGATTTATACAGTCGCTTTTCCACGACAGATTGAGTTGATATGCCAGCATGATCGAATCCGGGAGCGAAGAGTGTAGTTTTTCCGAGCATGCGATTCCATCTAATGAGTCCGTCTTGAATTGCGGTAGTTAACGCGTGTCCAATRTGYAAGCTTCCGGTTACATTTGGGGGAGGTGCAGGAATAACAAAGAGGCCTTCAGGGCGAGGYTTTCCGTCCTGAGTCARTCGGGGCTCAAAGAATCCTTGTGCGTTCCACCAGTCGTACCAAGCRGATTCGACGGCGATCGGATTATAACCGCTGGCCATTGGTTGCGRGAGATCTGAAGTATATGAGATGCCTATACCAAAGTATTATGTCGAGAGAAGACGTACCTTTCTTTTCACCTTTCGGCGTTGTGTTCACAAACGGAGCTTCCTCTTCCTTCTTTTCCTTCTCAGCCTTAGCTTTCTTCTCTCCTCCCGATCCTAAGGCTGATGCAGCAGCATTCTTCACAGCCTTGGCCGCTAATTTGGCCTCTTTTTCTAACCTCTTAGCCTCCTTCTTCGCTGGACATGACAGTATGAGTTGTAAATTCGGGGACGGAGAGTAGGTTCAAACCTGCGTTCTTTGAATTGGGGTTCGGTCCATCAGTTCCTGGGGTTTGTGTGTTTTCTGTCGACATTCTCGCAATAGCAAAGTAAGATCGCGATGGTCTTAAGGCAAGAGTCAGAAATCGATGTGGACTTAGCATCCAAACTGAGGCCGAGTCATATCCTTCGGCAAATTCCGCGTCAGAATTTTTTTAGATACCGCGGGGCGCGTCGCGTTCAGAGTCGAACTGAACTACGCGACAATCCAGAGGATCCTGTCCTCTCAATTCAAAAATTCTATCTCAACACAGTTTCCTACCCGTGCTGATTCGTGACAGGTCCCTATTGTCGAACGTGAACTACTTGAAGTCTCAAGGTGCTCTTAAGCTCTGAACGATGAGAACCGTCTCGCGGGACGATTATATGGTTAAGAATAGAGCGTCTCAAGAGCCTAGGTGACGTTTGACTCATATTCCCCTGGTACTTAGGTGAGCATTGACAATACGATCATCTTCTATCTTGTTCCCTGACCTGTCGCCATTAGCCACAGTCTTACATATTCTTTGAGTTCGACTAGTTTCATGTTCAGGATTTCAGCAAGTCATCGGCGCCGAGGCGCATCAAGTGCCCTACGGTTTCTATTATTCCCATGATTTGTATCGGCCTTAGCTTCCCAGACCTAGGTCGGGAAGCTTTAGCCCTGTTCCACGCACAGCTGTGAGGGGGTTAAGGGAAATCCGAAAATGCATAAATTTCGCTCGGGCATCTCTGTCTCACCCATTACTTAACCATATCCTCGCCCTGCGCATGGATGCTTCGCCCAGTCCGTCGTACATTCACACTCCTTTATTCCTGGTCGCTGCTACCTTTTTCGCGGAAATTTCTGTCGCTCGTCTAACTCGTATCATCCTCGAGAAACTGTTGCGAAACCATCATTACCATGCTCTTCCTGAAGAGAAGAACTCTATCGCAACCCAGATTGCGATGATACCGCCTAGATTTCTTATTTTTCTGTGCTTTCTGCCGCTGTTTGGTCTTGCTATAGAAGACTATACGGCGTATCACACCGCGCTAACAAACGAAGCCTGGTACAGTCTCAATTCAGCATCTATTTCTGAACCTCAGTGCTGATTTGCAATCGTTATTTAGCACGATATATGTTTGTACTTACCTGTTTGACGCGTCCCACAGGGTGATCGACCATGAGCTTCTGATGCATCACTTGGTCAGCATTGTCTTTACCCTCTTCATGCACTACCTCCGCTCCTTCCATCCGAATCATGTCCCTTTCACTCTGCTTTTCATCCCTTTCTTCATCCCAGGCATTGTTTTTGGCGACACTTTGATTGACCTCGCCTCCTTGACGTATTCACTTGCTCCTCGAGGTGAACACAGCAAACCAAGGGCAGTGAGAGCTTTGTGGGTCATCGCTTTTCTTCACCTGGCAGTCAGATTATACCAGTGGTGGCTGTTACTTTCGTACGCTTTCCGGCATTGGACAGAAATTAACTTGGCTTCTCAGTATGGAGCCTGGCTCTTCCCGCTTGCTTTTGCTTTCTGGGCAAAGACGGAGTTTACAGATGCTTACATTTTGTCTCTCTTCCCGCATAAATTGCTGAAAAAGGGGGATACTCTTCTGGTATCTTCATCACGTCGGCAACAATAATGAATAACCACATTTACCATGACAATGTTCAGACTGGACTTGACCTACATATTAGGCACCAAGTGAAAAACAGAGACAGTAAATGTCGACAAGAATAAAGTACAATTTGTGTGATGACACGACACTGGTACAGCAGCGAGAAGTTGTTACAGAATGAATCAGTTCTAGGGTAGCCCACGCACATTGCACCCCTGAGGCTACAGTAATGTATGTTGAGGTACGTAGGTCTGCATTATCATAGTTGAGCAAGCGAAGGGGAGACTCATCTGTCACTGGTCAGCCGTTACGGGTCGAAATGCCCAGAACTCGGGATCAGATGCAGCCATAGGGTCCATACTCTTCAAAAGCACTGCTGTGTCTTCATCGTCATGCTTGTACATCCGCTCCCAGCCCTTTCTTGAAATGGAAAGCAGACCATCCCATGTATCTTGGTCCGTCGAGTCGATAACTGAAAGCCCTTCTGGTCCCAAGCCCGCAATCCATATATCATAAGATGTGAAGTTCCCCATCCTCTGACTCTCAACGCAGTGGATAGCGCGCGCTTCGGAGGCCAAAGCAAAGACGATTCGGATGATAGGGACCTGGTAGGTATCGCCATCATCGAGAAAACCCATCGCGACTGGGTCCATGCTGTCAAAGAGTGAATGGATAATGTTACTGCCAAAACTGGGCTCATTCTCGACATGGCAAATAATCAAGCCAATCGTGCCTTTCACCACGACTGAGTTCCTCCCTTGAACTGTGAAAACTACCATGTCAAATCCAGCCTGCCTGCTGGCACTCATAACGGCCGCGCTTCGAGCGATGAACCCTCTCGCGACAGGCTCGTCCAGCTTGCCCTCCTCCTGCCTCTTTATGAAGTGGTTGAAGTAGGCGTAGACATCTTTGAATGCGGTCTCCAGAGGAGTATTCTTGTCTTCCCGTCTCCGATAAACAGATGGCCTAGCCTTCAGTACGTCAGCAAACGAAGGGGATTCCTGCTGTGGCTTGGTGATCAGCGCACGTAGAAATGCAACGACGTTGAAAACATCGTCCTCAATGGACGGGTTTGAATGGTGGACGACGCGGTCCCGAGCCATAGTAAGAGCAAGTAAAGCCACAAACTCGCCGCAGTCAGCTTGATGTACAGAGAATCCACGCAAGACTTTTGAGAGAGCCGCAGGTGCATGAAACTTGATTGTGGACATGTTCATAAGGTGGCACGCGCCGTCCGAGACAATTGGCTCCGATGGGTAAAGTGAGATGAAATGCCGGGAAGGCTCGTCAACCGAAAAACAGACACGCATGTGGTTAGTGACTTCGTCTAGCTTGGTCGATGTGGAAGACATAAAGTCGATGGGCATCCGAGCGGACAAGCATGCTAGTTCTTGTTTATCCGTGAAGTGGTCAGTCAGGAATACAGGTTCTTGTTTGATCAGTTTTTGTGCGGCAAATGAGACGAAGTGATATTGGAGCTCAAAGCGCTCTTTCTCCTTAAGTTCTTTAGAAGATATGTAGCGGGATGCAAAGCTATAGACCTTTATAAACTTGGCAATCTAGAGAGAACGAGATGATAGCACTCACAGGGGACGGCCAAGGTGAGCCTTATAGTCCAACGAGGCCACTGAAGATAATGTCAACCAATCGGGAAATGGAGCAGCAAACTGGTCCCAGCCTAGAGCGCAAAACGGAGGAATATGCCTCAGTTCCTCTGACCGTAGCCAAGCAGAATCAGCGTCCTTTTTTGGTGAAACGAACTGGGTGATCTGGCCATTGGTCGATAGGAAGATAGCAAAAATTCGTGTATCTCGTAACGAGTGGAGGATTTCTTGAAGATGGAAGAACGGGGAGAACCTTTCGTTTGTAGTCAATGAATGCGCTCCATCGAAGGCCAAATACACGATGGGATGGTGCCTCAGGGGTTCAGCTCCCCAGTGGCTGACGAGCGTCCGGGCGATCTCTTTCACGTCGTAACTTGCATCTATAAACCGGAAAAATCTTAGCTCAGAAAGGAAAGAGAGAAAAGAGATGTAGGAATGAATCACTTTGATTGTCGGAACGGATCGAAGACCTGTCGTTCTGCTTAGTGAGTGGATATCCTTAGGTGGAAGAAAAATCTGACGACTCTGAACAGCTGTTGTAAAACTACAATATTTGCTGTCAGTAATAGAGTATATGGCAAAGTGTCTAGTAAACACACCTCTTCCGCCCGACGAATAACATCCTTGTAGAAGGCTACGCGATACTTGCCCTGCGACTCCATTGTTTGACCCTCAGTCATCTTCTCTCGGAACCATGCAGCGCCCTGTTCACGAAGCCATACTCCCGGGTTCTCTTGACGCTGCATGGCGTCAGTGATAACCTCGTCGCACTTTTGGAACAACGCAAACATGAAGGAGCTCATGTGAATCCTCAGTTGTTCTGTGTCTAAAAACGCGAAATTCGCAAGCCAGTGGTACACCCGCGCGCCAGAAGCAGGGAAGCCTGAGCCCAGAACTCATCATTATCTGTGACTGTGTAGTATGTAGATACACACCTTGCGTTTTAGGTTCCCGAATATTTATGGGTATAACAAAGTTCTCCTTGCTAAATTCGTCTACCATTCTCGACTTTCCTGTCCCGGTCGACTGCACGACGGCGCAGTGAGGGGAGTATGTGCTTTTGGGATCCTTCAAATGACAAATGATGTGCTCTTTTAATGCGAGATGTGCTGAGCCGATGTATTTCAGATCCCATGAATACTCCGTGGCTATGAACCGTCAGTGAGGCGAATTGAATTACTTAATTGAACCAGTAGAATGTGTACTAACCCTTGACGCTCGCCCTGTACAAGGGGGTTCTCTCCTCACTGGATGAATACTGGCTCATCCTGAGAAGTCCTGTCCTCAGTAAGGTCGAGTGCAAACAGGGAGAATTAGAAGCCTTAATTACTTAAGCGTCGAAAGCCTTGCCTGTTGATGTACAAGCATTTGGCATTCGTGACGATTTCGCCCAAGCCTTGGGATACCTGTTTATCAAGCCTGCTGCTTCAGTGTCATCCTTGAAGGACCGCAACTCGATGCCCTGCTTCAAGGCAGTACTGCATATATCAAACAAGATCTGGCATGAGAGGCCTTCCTTCTGCGAGGTTGGACATTACAATTCGCCAATGGCCAGTCTTGAATACCTGTTGATCTAGGACTTCATAAGTCTCATGGAGTCGTATTCGATGAGGTGTAACTCTGTCAGTGTTTCTCGAGGTTTCAGAAACATATCATTTTTGCCGAGGGGGCAGTCACGAGATTGTGTATCTAAATTGATTTGTCGAGGGAGAAATTTCCGAGAAATGGTGGAATCTTTCAGACGGCTTAGGTTTCTCCCTTGTACCACCATTTTCTTCTCCTTCTGTTCTTACGAATCTAATGCCATCTTCTCATGTTTATACCCTCATATCTGGTGACGACCATTTAGAACTACCTGAGCAACCAATCGTAACTCCTGAATACGTTTCAAGCCATGGGAAATCTCGTTTCGAATGGTTCAAAAGGACGACTGTCGCCGTAAAAAGTTTCTTTCGGGATAACTTTGGGTTGCTACTTGTCGTGGGTTCGCAAGCATTTCTAGCTGCCGTAAATGTGGCGGTCAAAAAGCTGAACAGCATTGATCCCCCTGTGCCGACGTTAGAGGTGCGTTCAAATTTACTTCTTCTTGCTCGAGAGACTCAATATGTGTCGTTCAGCTCATTCTAACTCGAATGGTACGTGTCTGTGTGTCTGCCAAGGATGAGTGCTGACTACTGAGACAGGGAATCACCTACCTATTCAGTATCGGATACATGTAGGAGATAACACAATATCTATGCCCGACATAGCCTAACTAAACTCCACAGGCTCTATACTAAAGTGCCTGATCCTTTCTTAGGGCCCAAGGGTGTACGGTTGCTACTAGCTTTTAGAGGATTTTCCGGGTAATGTGCCCAGTTACTTCGATGCATACACAGTGCTCATGATCGTCGCTCCAGTTTTTTCGGGATGTTCGGGATCTACTATGCTCTCCAGTACCTCTCACTATCAGACGCGGTAGTCCTCACATTTCTTGCGCCATTATGTACCGCAATAGCCGGAGCGATATTCCTGAAAGAGAACCTTACAAGAAGAGAGGTCATTGCTGGGCGTAAGTTACTCCGTCGCATATCTCTATTTAGTGCTTAACGCGCATATATCCCGTGTAGTTCTCAGCTTGGTCGGTGTCGTGTTTATTGCACGACCAGTGTCGCTTTTTGGACACGCGGCTGATGATCCAGACATGGACGTCGTAGATGGCTCGATACCGTCTGAAGATGTATCGGAGAAGGGAACACCCGCACAAAGATTGGTCGCTGTTGGGTGAGTTTTGCTGTGCGTCCGATCTAACGTGCAGTGCTCAATCATATATCAGTGTCTCCTTGCTCGGTGTTTTGGGATCTACTGGTGCTTGTGAGTTCTGTTCGGATCTTGATTTCAACGAGGGATCTTAGTCATGATTAAATTTGACAGATACCACCATCCGTGCAATTGGCAAACGGGCCCATGCTCTGCATTCGATGATGGCTTTTTCCTTGCATAGCGTCGTTGTCTGTACGATAGGGTGTGCAACTTTTCTCCTGTATAACCAAGACTCGTCACTGAGAAGATATTAACTAGCATGATTGCCACCCGAACGCCTGTTGTCATTCCCACTAATATCGTATGGCTTGCGTTGCTCATTGAGATCGGTGTATTTGGGTTCTTGGCTCAGGTACGAATACCACGATGATATTTGACTGCTCAGCTGACAACGCGGACATTTGACAGGTTCTGCTTACTATGGGCCTACAACGGGAGACGGCCGGTCGTGGTACGATGGCTGTATACACTCAAGTACGCTATGCATTTTATTGTTAGCTTCAAAAGGATCTCACTCCCTGTTTAGATCGTATTTGCGACAATCGGTGAAAGACTATTTTTCCGCGTCATTCCTTCTGCGCTTTCAGTGTTCGGTACTCTGATTATCATTGGGTCCGCGCTCTACGTCGCTGTAAGTCTTACGCTAGCCACTATGCTCCCCGACTTTAGATCACATACTCACGTTCTCCATCTCTCGTAAAGCTGACGAAGGAACGAGAGAATCTCCCTGCGAAAGAAACAATGATTGCTCTGGAACGAATCGACGATTCCTCTCTTGAGGAGGGATTACTCGGTCATCCATACCCGAGTAAGCCTGCGTCTGTGGTGAATGCATCTAGAGAAGATCTAGATGTGTCGTCGAAGTTGTCGCTAATCATCCCACCGATATTGGATGAAACTTCGGCGACACCAACGATGGAGTCTAGTGCTCTTTCGAGTTGCACTGCTGTTGATGCTGATGAGGAGCATTCTAAGGAAATGGGAATGAAGAGCGGGAAGTTTGGTGAAGTTGATGACGAGGAAGAGAATACTAGGTCAAGTTCACCTGAAACAAAAAATGAGATGCTCACTGAGAGCGAGAAAACCTTAGATGTATAATTAGTTTTAGATTTTGTGTATATAACTTGGCTGCGTTGGCATAGACTGGCCACTATGTATGTTATCCTTCATTTGACAGATGTCCTAGGAGTCATCCTCTTCCTTGCCCAGATACTTATCGATCTTAAACCTGAATGCTCAAAGCTAGACAGTATAAATATAAAGTCTTACTGCAATCGCACTCAGGGATACAGGTGTTAGAGAGCACGATCATAATTCTGGCTTTGGAGCCCTTTCAAAAATGAGAAACGAGATGGGATCTACGACCGCCGGGTACACGTTAAACAGGATGAACCAGGAGGGGTAGACCAGGAACACCATCCTCAGATGCTGGGAATAATGTTATAGTTGGGACTCTCCGGACGACTGCGCCCTCAGGTAGGGTAAATCGGAATGCCCGAACGAGTTCTGCTAGGACCACTTGTATCTCACTAACACTGTGAATTAGACGTGGTGAATATTGTTATCATCATATGGAGAACTCGGGTACTCACGCATAGCGCCACCTATGAGTTCAATAGTTGGGTAAGAGCAACGATCGTTGGAAGGCAGTGCGAGAACGAACTAACTTACCCAATGCATGTCTTTGGTCCACTGCCAAACGTCATGCTACAGGCTCAGCAGTTAATCGAGTGTCGATGAGAACTTGCTGGATTTACGGTACGTACAGATTTGCATAAGGCCCTAAGGACTGAGTTTTTAGAAACGTTGCAGTTGTGTCGAGCCATCTCTGCGGATTGAATTGCTGTGCGTCTTCTCCCCATACAGACTCCAGCCTGGGGGTCAATGCGATGTAATTGATACATGCGTACACCAGTAATCATGCTACGTACCTATTATATGAGGAAATGTTCAGATAAATGAATTGCCCTCGCTGGACAGGAATATCGCTGAATGTCTCGCCATTTATGGTTATGATCGGACTTGACAGCGGAATAACAGTGTCTTTCGAAACTACTTTTTCACCAAATGGGACGGTGGAGTGATATCGCAGAGTTTCCTAAAAAGATACGATTAGTATCTATCTTGCAATAACTAGCAATCAGACGATCCTGCCTTAATATGCGCATTCAAATACATCAGGGCGTCATAATCCAATTGATTGTTACCGTGCGTAACAGTAGCAGCGGTGATCTCTGAACGCAGCTTCTCCTGCCAATTGAGATCCTTTGCCAACTCGTATAATGCCCAGGCGATGCTGTTTCCCTGTTTGGAGGAGGTTCCAGTAAGGGGAAGGTCACGCATGGGTGAATCAAAGAGAGCTAACCGTTGTATCCTGAGCAGATATAATTAATGTTGCAATTTGCGCGCACAACTCTTCTCTATCCATACTCTGTGTTCTCGAAACAGCATCATTGTTTTTCACTGAATTGAGGGTTGTCTCCATCAACAATCGAAGGGATTAGGATATCCAAAACGGAAGGTACTTACAGATGGCACTGAAGATGTCTTTGTCTGGCTCAGTATTCAGGTTGGCATTCTCCAATTGAGTTTGTAAAATATCTTCAGAAAGCTTCTGTTTTAGAGCTTTGGCGTGATGTAAGTGAAGGAGTTCCGGGGTTGGGAGGCGCAAGATCAGTCGAAGGATCACAGTAGGTAGATATAGAAACAAGTTCTCCACCAAAATGGATGTTCCAGAGCGTTTTGATGCTTGTGCGCTAGTGGGAATGACATATCATGAGACTGGCTGCTCCGACCGTTCAAGCTAAGGCTCACATGACATTGTGGTGCGATTTCACAAGAGGAGATTCAGCATTTCCTATGGCATTAAATTCAAAGCCAACAGCTAATACATATCAACATTTCAACGCCTGTATGAATGCTGAAAGGCTGGGAGACTTACCAGCACCCGCCGCATCGAGAGTAACATTCTGAACGGAATGGTAGACATCAACTTGGTTGCAATCCACCAGAGCTGTTTGCCATTGTTCGATAAGCTGTACTTGGGACATTAGCGTTTCACCGGACATGCACTTGCCGTAGCGCATACATTGTGTGCAAAAGTTTCAAAGCCAGGAACCAGAGCCTTTATACGGGTGGCTGTAAAAGCACCGTTCATGACGTTTCGATAGCGTGCATGGTCGTGGCCTGACATGCATGGATTTGAGGTTGGCGTGTACCAGTACACAGAATGAAGAGACCTTCAGCAGACACTAGGTTCTTCTCGTTCAACATAGCTCGCGTAGCTTGCATTTGGAAAGGTGACCGAGTGAAAAACTGGAGATTGTTGTAGATGTATCTCAAAGCGGTGGGATCGGAGATCATGAGAATATCTTGCTAACATAAAAGTCAGATGCAGCTAGGGAGATAACATTGAGAACACCTGTTTACACCAAAGCACCCTTTGATACGATAAACGGGCCCAAAACGACGAGTCCATTTGGACTCGTTGGTACCGTACTGAAAGTCGAACAAGAATTCCCTCAAGTTACCTGTGATGGGGTATCGTCGTTGTCCTGACGCAAGTCGTAAAAGATGACCTGTAATTGACGCACCATACACCCAGGACGAGGACGGTGGACCTGGGATTTGGTTGATTGTGCCACGTCGATATCGTTGAGAGAGTAAGATGTAGATGAGGCCTCCGGAAATGAGCAGAACAGCTAGGAGTGAGGAAGAGGCCATGGTAAGTTGTGGCGCAAGTTCCAAAGATATGAGATATAAAGATTATAAATTCTTCTTTTTCTTACGATTGAATCGCACGTTGACATAAGGCGTCATAGAGATTGCAAGTATTCAGCAGAACTGCTGACTTCGGAGTGTCCAATGATTCCAACTTACCTTGGTTGGAATACGGAGGGGATTTGCCGACATATAGATTTGTAGACCGATAGGACTTTATCGAGTGTTCGTAACTCGGGGCGATGCAGAGCCAATAGCCCAAAAGTCTCTGAAGATTTCGCAAGTATATATACTGCCGTGTATTGTCACAATCGACATCGAACGAGGACCACGGCGTGAGAGCGGCGCAAGAATCGCAACTCCAGTCAAAGTGCAAAACAGAGTTGACATCGATTTATTTATATCGAAAGACAACATTGAGAAGGGTGTGTGAGATAGAAGCGAAGCGTCCGAGTTTTCAAAGAGATATCTAAATGTCGGACGAGTCTGATCTAGAGCAAGTTGATGTTAGTGTCGAATGCATGTTGAGGGAATTGATGAGAGCGCACCACGATATAGGCCCACCTTGGCTAAATGACCAGCGTCAACGATTAAAATTCTATTGACTTTGGACAGACACACTGTTCCCTGCCTGACCGTTGACGTTCCTCCGTCAAATACAGTTGGAAGAGCAAGTTCAGGTTCGTAGACGCCCAATATTTAGACGCCTGTCACCGGCTATATGGCTGACGGCGTCAACAGTCCCTACAATATTCATGGAAGGGCAACACACAATGACTGCTTAGACGTCAATTTAATTTGAATCTATGTAATGATTTACATACAGGAGAAGTGAGAGGTATCATTAAGCTCGTGCCGCAACGCACAGCGCTCCAGAATAATTAACAAACTTTACAAGTACAGAAAAACCGAGATAGGAAAGAGTTGGGGGAATAAGGCTAGTAGTACAGAAAATGGCGTTGATAGGAAGAGTTCCAAGTAATGGGGAAAATAGAAATAGAAATAAAATAATACAAAAAACAGAAATCGCCAAACCATCTACGCGATACAAATTTACAAAAGATCCGGGTGAAACTTAAACAATAAAAAAAGTCCTGTATAAACAAGAGAGAAACAAGAAAGCACTCAAATTCGATAACCTCCTTCGAAAGAGCCTGACAACATCTGACCGTTATTAAAACTCTGCAAGGAGGGACAAACCGACATCGGGCTGGATGACTCGGGAGAAGAACAAGGCGAAGTCCTAACAGGTGAGCCCATCCCGACGAGAGATTGGTCAAAGCCAAGGCTCAAATTCCCATTGAAATCGCAGTAGTATTGGTAATCCGCTCCAGGCCCCGGAAGAACCATCGACGACGAGTCGAGCGAAAGACATGGTGTATCAGCAGAGTGTAGTGGAGCTGAATTGGGAACACCTGCGAAGGCGTTGAAGTCATTTGTGAAATCGAATTCGGACTTGATTTGGGGCTGTGCGAGGGACCATGCCGAATGGTATTCAGCACCGCTAGGGGCTGTGATTCGGTCGGTGCTTGAGCTGAAAGAATGTACACCTTCCACCTCCCATCCCGATGTCGCCAAAGTCGAAGTGGGGATTGACCCGATGGATGAATAACTCTCCCCAACCTGAACGATTCTTCCTTGTGCACCTTGAGCGACCATTTCCACGCCACCTGCACCCACAAAGGCTTCAGGGTACATAACATCAGGAGCAGAAGCGGGGTGGGATCCAGCAAGAAGGAGCGAGGGATTTATAGTAGAACAAGGGGCCTGATGTGCCATGGCCAACGCTTGGCTTTGGCCTGGGGCCTGACTCAGGTTCTGCAAAGCACTATTGGTCTCGACGGCAGGATACAATGGCTTGGGCCAGACATGGTCATTGAAGAAACGCTCCCAGTAAACCGGTGTACGTGTGTCGTCGAGGGCTTGAGGGAGCGAGGGAGGTTCGGGAAGGGCGATAAGATCTTCCCAGTCGGCCGGTAAGGAGAGTGCGGTGACAGACGAGGGTGAAGAAGAGCAGAGTGCAGAAGAGGGGGGAGTCGATCCTGAAGTCTGAGTCGGTGCTTGCTGCGGTGCACCAGAACTTCCCACTTGCGATGTTACAAAGAGGCCGGTGCTCGTTCCTACGTCAGTCTCCACGGCGTCACGAGGCTTGGGGACACCGCTCTTTCTCGGTCTAGGAATGTATCCGTGGATCCTCTTTCTATGTCTTGTGAGCGAGCCAGGGTCGCACGTCCTGAACTCACAATCGGGGCAGAGCTTGGTTTTGTTTTGAGAGCTTTGAAGGATTACCGTTTAGCTTTCGGATTACAATGGATGGTAAGAAATCAACTCACTGAGTCCGATAGTGTGTGCTGACATTGGATCTTTGTTGGTTCTCAAACTTGCACCCTGGCCAAGGGCACTTATGGATTCTGCATGACGTCAATGGGTTAGCTACAAGACAAGACAGAGAAGAAGAGATGACGGCCTTACGTCTTCTGCTTGTTTGCATCATGGGACTTCAGGTGTCTAGTCAAATCGCACTTGCGCTTGATAATGACGAAGCAGACGGGGCACTCGAAAGGGATCTGTGTGGCGTCAGTTATAATAAGCCTGAATGCCACATATAGTATACTTTACCTGAGTAATGACCATAGACATGTCGGAACTAAGGCTTGCAGAGTCTGGTGTATCAGAAATGGTTGATTTCGAAGAGGAATGGGGGAGACTTTATGTTCCAGTAGGGAGGAGGCAATTCGCAGGAGGGTTTGAAGGGCAAAATAGCTCGATGGGTAGATATCCATGATGAATTTCTGCCTCCTTTTAAACGATTAGCGAAGGTACATTCTCGCAGCTCAGGGTCGGGACGATTGGTTTTGCGTTTTTTCGAGTTTTTTGCCTCTTATAGACAGAACGCCTGGGTGGCGGCGCAAAAATTCCCTTGCGAGGCAACTGGAAGGTCAAAGGAATGTGATCTGAGCCACCCGCTTAGTGAATAAGGAAATTCCCGCCTGGATTGGTTTCCACCCATATTTTAAAAAAGCCTTGTATGGTAATTTTTTTGTTTGAGTTTCGCCCGGATTGCTTTTGTCGGGAGCGGGGGAGGGGGGAGTGGCTATGGGGGCACGTGAGGGGCGAGCTTTTATTGTGCTTGGACCTCCCTCTCCATACTTTTTGAAAAAGTTCTTGCAACCATCGACGTCGCAAGTGCAGTCGATCAAGAGTGTGATCATGAGCTGGAAACTTAGGCTTCAAATTCGAGCACTTGAGCCTAGACCAACCGGCTTTTGAAGTTCGTCAACCCGAGTTACTACTGCCCGCAAAGATTCAGGATAGTCGCAAGTAAGAGGATCTCGAAGCCAAGTACCTGCCGCACCAGTTCTGGCCCTTGAACACCTCGTCCCGCACGACAACCCACGAGAAATCGTGATACTTGCGGGTCAAATGGCGCGGCCACCCACAAACGCTCGGGCCTGATTCAGATATTTTTCAGGGAAGCTCTCTCCATATGAATCCAAACTTGTCTTAGATCTTCCTTCCGCCGTCCCTTCATAGTCCTTGAACCTCTGAAGAAAAGAGGACCCTCGGATAGGTAGTTTTTTGGTTATCTTCCGACTTTTGCGGACCTCCTTTGCGTTGCTGACCCGACGTTCGACTTCTTTCCTTAGTCGGATGGAAGTTTTACTTCTCGGATTGGTTCAACATGCGTAGAAAGAAAGGATGCGCTTGAAATTTCCATCCGGTGTACTGAGGCGCTTTCTGAGAAGGTAGCAGAGCAACAGGGTGGGCCCGGATACAAAGGTCTGTCGGATTATGCATGTCTAAGTTGGAGTCTGCGGACATAGGATACAAAGATTCAAATCATTCAATATTCAATTACTAGCACACACAATAGAATAGATTAGCAATTCACGTACTGCATTCGTATTTCGACCCATTTTGAACGTTTGGTAGCGCGACTCGGCGATACCAGCGGCGCGCTGCAGGCAAGCTCAAGTTGGAAGTAGTACGCAAACTGAGTACTGAAACCGCGTAAACGCCGACGACAGTAACGATGGCTGGCGGCACGACGTGTCAGATGGATGGAGTCATTATATCCCAAGACTGGAGAATATCCAAATGTTGTCTATCGCGTTCAGGTCTCAACGCCGGGTATAGGTTCAAACTTTCAGAGGAAAATTCGAAGATGCCGCCAACTGTGCCGTCAACTCGAAGTTTTCTCCTCCATGAAGCCATAACAGAATCTTGAACGTAACTTGCGAATGCAGCAAAGCTCTTGGAAAGGGTTTCTCATGCAATTCACCAGGAGACATGATAAGTATTAGTGAGAGCGAGACGTGACGCAGTGGCTGTAAGAAGTCCGTAGCCTTTGCGCAGCGTGGAGACGTAGAGGAACAGAAGTCCGCAACAAAAGAGACATGACACGTAACTTATGATATTTAGCAAAGGGTTTAGAAAAAAAGGGTAGAGAGAAAACGAAAAGAATCATGTATGTATGTACGATACAGTCCCTACGATAACACCGTGACTTAAACTTTGGTAACATAAAGCACAAGCGTAAGAGTAAGCAGTTTATGATTTATGTTCGGGGGAGAGACTCAGAACTCAGAGGGGAACTTCAGTGGTCGCGGGACTTCCTGATACAGGTGGGTCAGTCAAAAGAGAGAGAGGAAGAGAAGGGAGGAAAGGTATGTACCTGTACTCTCCCTCGGCAGCGACGCTGAGCTCCTCGATTTCGCCTTGAACGCCGGAAAGAGCTTCGGCAGCAGCTGAGTAAAAGGTTAGCTGGGTACGAGAGTGTTAGAATAAGACAATGCGTTTTCAAAGGCTAGCATGACGAACTTGGGCTTTAGCGAGCTCGTTGAGGTTCTTGAGCGGTTCGGGCTAGAAGGGGACGTGGATGTTTGAATGGAGAGGAAAGTAGGAAGTGGTGAAAGGACGTACGTTCTCCAAGACGGTCTTCATTAAAGTGATAGCAACCTCAGTCTTCTGAACGAGGTCATCCTCTGCATTCTCGACTTCGAGACGAGCCTGCTCCTGGCGGGCGGGAGAGGCGTTCTTGAGGCTGTCCAGTAATAACATGAGCAAAAGTAGAAGATAATATGTAGGGTAAACATACCTCTGCTTGGCGGCGTCAAGCTCAAGCCTGCTAACCCTAACCGCCTGACGAGCCTTCATCGCAACGGAGATACTCGTGCTGAGCGTCGTCTGCCAAGGCTGGAGGAATGCCTGCTGGATATGGGCATCTTGCTGAACCCTAGCGGCAGCAATATTCTCGTTAGCCTGGGTGTAGAGTGCGAGTGCCTTGCCGAGCCTATCTGCGTCGCCGCCAGGAGCAGAAAGGAGGATCTGGGAGGCTGTGTGTGAGGCGCGAGTGAGGGCGTGCGGGAGGGTTTTGTGTTGGGGTACGGTGACGGGGGTTGGGTGAGCCTGCGCTCCTTTCAAGTTACTCGCAGCAAAGGATGCGATGGAAGTGGACAACTCTGAGATAGATTCTTGAACTTGGACTGGATAGTCATATGTCTCTGATTCGTATGCTTTCGTGATTTTAAGCAATGCTACGTGTGCATTTCGTAGGCTGTCTACTCTTGCTTCGAGGTCCTTGTATTCTGAGAAAGAGGTCAGTGTGTACACCCTTGAAGTGGAGAAATACTGTTCATTCACCCTGAGGCAACTCCGTAATCTCGTCCTGGGACACCTGTCCAAGTCGTTCCTTTGTAGCCTGGACACTGGAACTGAATCCTTTCGCAAATTTATTCGCGCTCTGACCGAGATTGAGCCCTGCGAGTCCGGATTGGAGTGTCTTCCAGCCTTCCATGTTGAGTGTAGTTGTCTGCGTTTGTCCGATACAGCTTTTCCTTTTCTAGCAATGACTAGCATCATCCGCCAGCGCATAGCAATGCAGCGCCTCGGCCTTCGATTCCCATAATTTCTACTACAATTATTACAAGTACAAATTATATACAAAGCAAAGCATTTCAGAGCAAATATTATTACGCGTATACATAGTACGTAGTTGCTATTGACTGTTCAAGCTCAGGCTATAAATACTGATCAGGGAAGCTGTGAGGGAAGGGAAAGTGAGAACATGCTTACTGATTCACACCATGCACTAAGCTGACTAGCTGAATAGTGCACAGTGGTCAAATCGGCCATAAGTCTCAGTCATGACGTGCCCTATCTACTAAGAAGCTATATAAGTCACCCAGCAACACCAACAAGAAAACAGCCCACATACCAAGTAAGATGACCATACAGCCCACAAAAATGCTACACCATAACCTTATATCATACACCCTCCCTTACCCTACTCCCGCGCGGCCACACCTTTCGCTACCGCCTCCGCTTGATACTCCCCACGCCGGCCAATTCCGCCGCACGTTTGTTGCACGCCTCGCAGAACCGGCCCCCGCCGGAAAAATAGACCGGTGTTTCTGTTGCCAAAGGAGGTTAGGTTAGCGTTTGAATAGGAAAGGCAAGAACTCAGCAACAGACCTTTTAATGGTACATGCACATGATTTTCTTTTGAAGATGGTTTTTCGGTGGGTACTGACCAGTCAAAGACATAGTCGTATTCCATATCCATACAGGACGGTGATGATGATGATGACGAGTTTGAGTTTTTAGCCGGACCTAAGCATCCCGCGCGGAGTGCTAAACCACGGAAGAGAGCGCGTAGACCATCGTAGTCTGGTAGATCGGTAAACGAAAGTGTTCGCGCGTACCGATAGAGTACACTAAACTCCTCCGGAAGCCCTTTACATAGTGAATCCTCTGCTTCGACTTTGAGCTTGGCATCGCGGATGAGGTTCCACGTGTGCGTGACAGGATTATACGTTGACGGATCGACTCCTGGCATTGGGTTCGCTGGTGCGCGGAGTTTTCTCCAGGGAAGAGTGCCACGGAGGAAATAGACGAGCATGTAGGCTAGGGATTCGAGGTCGTCGCGTCGGGACGACTCAATACCAAGGTGGGTGTTTAGAGAGGCAAAAAGAGAGGTACCGACGCCGTGTAGACCATCGGGAGATTGGGTGTATGGCACGTGCTCGCCCGTTACAGGATCGCGATACTTTTTAGCCAGACCGAAATCGATGATGTTCACTGTTGACTCGGGGGGTCGGGGTCGGGTGTCAAGGTCGACAAGGGAGGTGGTGGAGGTGGCTTGGCGACCCATAACAAAGTTGGCTGGTTTAATGTCGCGGTGGAGGAGGGAATGTCCATGCACGTACGCGATGCGTTCGAGGCATTGGTCTGCGAGCATTAAGACTGTTTTGAGTGAGAAGCTACGGTTGCACATTTTGAAAAGGTCTTCTAAAGATGGACCTAGAAGGTCGATAACCATCACATTATAGTCTCCTTGCTTTCCAGAGTACATGAGGAATGGCACTCCGGGACCACCCATCAGTCGCTTGTAGATTTGAGATTCCGTCGTTAGCGGTGACGCTCCTGCGTATCCCTTTAGCTCTGGCTGTGACTTGGACCGCCGTAGAATTGAACGCTTGTGCCCAGTTGAGGTCGAGGACGACGACTGGGCAGGCTCAAGCTTGATAGCAACTGGCTTGCCTGCGATGTGGTGCGTCCCTAAGAAGACGGTTCCTGGGAAGTGGCGACTGAGTGATTTGAGATAAGATTGAAGAAACCTGAGTACTGACCACATCCACCGTTGGCAATCTCCTGCGAGAGCAGATACTTTCCTCCAAACTTGAAGTCCATTGCATTCCTGACAGAGCAAACAGCGTTGACGCGCTTCACTTGTTTCACTTTTTTCAACAAACAAGCTTAGATAATATAATCCCGACCGTTCTCACGTGACGGAGAATCCGGCTGGACCGGCCATCGGTGGAGTTAGGATTACATAACGTTACTCTATTTGGGAGCTGGTTACGGCCTAAGTGGAGCGCCACTCTTACTTAAATATTGTTATTCAATTCCATGCCAGCTACCCTTCTCTGATTCCCTCTTTCTTTCATTCTTTCTATATGCTTTCGAAGCAGGCTCCTGCCCCAGTGCAATGTCGACAACTCGCTGTCCGCCATGTATCTTATATCACTAACAAAGAGTCTCTGAAGACCCTTGTTCGTCGACACAAAACCTCGGAGAGGGAAGAGAGGATGKATATTACCACCGCTCTCACTCCCGTTCGAGAGTATGCCGTTTTTTTAGTCTTGATCTCATCTTGTATCTCATGTCTTTTTTTCTAGGTATATGGCAGGTTTTACACTGCCTACTATGTTGCGTGCATCCCTCAAATTCCCTGGCGGCAGGTATATCACTACGAATAAACAAACAGGGAACCCCTCCGCATTCGCTTACGAGCCCCACACC